>JAHZMW010002394.1:0-12973 GCA_027743745.1 Alloscopus bannaensis
ATATATATTTTTAAATGTCTTTCAAAATCGTTCAAGTGATGCAAAGAGACAAGATCAAAAACGGTCGTTTCTCAAGCAAAAAAAAATATCCTCTATTCTTATGTAGAGAAGGTGCACCCATACGAGTATGGAGACGCGCATTATCTTAATGACAAAGTGGCACTTAAAAAATCGTTGGAAATGACTTGGTCGACAAGTTTTATTGCCTTGTTCACTCCTTGCACACCACAACCGTATTGCCTGATAAAAACCTCTTTTGTCCATGCTCTACACACATTCTCATACACATTATAGTTCTGTATTATTCTGTGTACATGTATAAACAACGAAAACAAAAACAGTTTCGTTAGCGTTTTATGTGAAGGAATGGGAAAACAGGAGACATTTCCTCAGGCGTTTCACGTTGCCTTCTGAGTGATCCCTTTTCTCGCACTGTTGCCCACTATAAATACAGGGCTGATTTCGAAGGTGCCGCATATTAAGAGTATCGGTCCAAAAGAAAGGCAAGGACGCACTTCACATCGCTGTAGGCTACATGACATGAGGCATTCGAATGTGTAATAATAAAGCCCATTTGCGTGCCACACAACAGCAGGAAGGCTTGTAATGAAAGGAATTAAAAGGTTCCCTTTTTGTCTGAATCGCCTTGAACTTGGCTGAGAAATGTATACCGCATATTATTTATCATTATATCGATGTCATATTTAACACATTGGAAAAATGAGTGATGAGTGTAGATATAGGCTCACCACGAGTCGCGGTCTGTCATTTGATGAGGATCACATTTTTGTGGAGAAATCCTTCAATCACCGCCCATACCAAAAGTTAGGGTTACGTTAAGGATTACGGAAAAATACATACAAAATGGTATGCTCCTTATAGTCGAACAAGGCAAACACACATTTTTTGGTGATGCACGCCACGTCGTTGATTGACTGAGAGTGTGCTAACTGCCGTTTGGCATGACATCAAACGAACTCCAGAACAACCGTGTAGATATACTCCGTATTTGATATGCTATAAGTTATATCCAACAAAAAGGTGATTTTTTTTTCTCTCTCCCGACTTTTGGGACACTTCTCTGACTTTTCTCAAAGCTAATGACAACACATGCCTCTCGCACACTCGTTGATTTTCTTCAATATAAAAATTGTGTGAAAGTAGTAGGCCAAAGTCACACTCTTTTCTATATGCTTTTTGTGGTACATCGTTATATCAGGGAGAAAATAATAGCAATCAGTCAGCTCCAAACCGTCCCGTCTCGTCGCTCGTCAGTTTCTCGTTTCCCAATAACATTTCCCCTCTGAGCGTTACACACTGCGGATTATAGTCATATATTTAGTACACACATAATATGAAACTTGTTTGACGTTTTTGAAGCAGAGTTCCATTCTGGTTGTCACTCTGCGCCAAGTCCCAGGAAGTACACACATGTCATATTATCGTGATGGTGTCTACATGTCACTGCGAATGAGATAATGACTTTGTTAGACTTGGCTCAACCAACATGGGAAAAAGATTGTAATTTTAACAGGATAATTACACTCACGATATTTACTCACCGTGATGACATGGAACACATTGGCCGTGGAGAGTTGTTCTCACCATTGTATTTTGTTTGCCACCACGACAATTAATTCTGAGCTTGTCAAACTGTCGTTAGACCTTGGAGCAGTGGGAAATTGTCTGTGCGGGGCAATGTGAGACGTGCTGATTGATCAAAGGGATGCCCAATTGTGATGAAAGGTGTGCTCCCACTTTGAGTGAATTGAGAAAGAAAGAAATTTATCTGTTGGGTTTTGCATGAAACCTGAGGAAAACTTCATTTTAACCAATAATCTTGCAATTGGAGCCTCCAGCCATCTTTTCGGAGTCGGTTGATTTCTTTACTAACTATTGACAACACAATTGGTTTTTCCTGGGGCAAGATAAACAATTTTTTGAGACAAACAGAAATATTAGCATGATGGCATCAATAATGTAAAATTATCAACGATTTTTCAATTTTCAATTTGATTGTCACGTTGATTGTCTCAATTTGAAAGCAGTTGTGCTCCAACCAAAGTAAAAAAGGGTTTTTATCAGCTTCTCCTCTGATGATGTGTCTCTGTCCGTTATTTTGTCTTCTGAGAAAGTTGGATTCGGGGAGACACCGGATGAGCAAAAAGAGAAACGGATAGTGAACAAAAATGAGTGTCAAATGATGACAATATCGTGTTCACAAAAGGGGTGTCTCTTCGTCTTCCTCTCTCTCTTCGACTTTCCCATTGTACACCGAAGCATACCTCCGTCAAATAATATTGTCTTTCTCCGATCCGTCTTCATTTTTCTCTTATTTTCTCTCCCACTCTGTCTCTCATCCCATCAAAAAGGAGAACTTGAACTGAGCGACAATAAAAAAGGGGAAATGGAAAAACGACTCTTCATGGAAAACTTTTTTCTCCCATTTTCTATACTATCCTTTTTTCTCCAGTCATTTTTTCCAGACATACAAGAAAACGGAATAGGAATATGTAGTAAAAAAAGTTTTCTATTTTTTGTCTTGTGTCTTTCTGTATTGCAAATGCAAGACTCGTCAGAGAGAGAGAAACGATCAAATTCTTGTGTCACCATTGTCACTGGTGCAAGACGATGACAAAATAGAGATATACATGGAGATAGAGGGAATACAAGTTATAAAGAGTTAAAGTCAGTTTCTCTCTTTGGCGCATTCATGGATAAAAAAGGATGATGGGATCATGTTATCAAAAAGCAGAGGAAAAAGTCCCAATGGCCTATTATTGAGATCGTATTGATCAAGTCATCCGGTGTGTTTGTGTGAGTTTGTCTAGGCATCCTGAGGCAATTCCCGGAGGAATTTTTTTTTTTTTAGCTTTTTACGCCTTTTTCTCTCCAGTTTCAGTTTCCGTATAAAGCTAAGCATATATATGTCTTGCAATTTAAGCATTACGCAACATAAGTTTTCCGCTCTGTTTTTGAATTCACTGGGTAAAAAAGGGAAACTTTTTCTTTCGCTTTCTCTTTGGTTTCAGGTGAAATGTAAAGGATCAGGTTAGAATATGAGATGAAAGAGCGGAAGAGACGATGTAGGATGATCATGTCATAATTGTGAGATCATCATGGTCGTCATGATCATCGTGAAGTTATTGTATGGACCAAGTTTGTGCCTTTTCCTGTCTCTCAGCTCTCTGCTCCCAAGGAAATGGTAATGAAGGATAGATGAGATGGGGCAATTGTGTCAAAGGCGTAATTTGCTTTTGTCCAACTGAAAACGAAGAAAGTTTGGTGCTTTCCCGTAATTGTATGACTTTTCGGGTTTTGGAAAACGAGACGACGACGGCGACACGCCATGTTTCGAGAAGGAAAGTATATTTTGGAGAATGTGAACCTTGAAGAAGTGCAATAGAGAATAGCACAGTGGAGGTTTTCCAATCTAAGTTTTTTTTTACCAAGTTTGCATGAAATGACGCTGCCATTTTGGGGTCCCTATGGGGAAAGAGCAATGGGTGGAAAAATGGGATTGGAACAAATGCGAAATAAATGATGTTTTCAGAAAGAAATCGACTATTTGGTGAAGGTTTTAAAGAGAATTTGACCAGCGAGTTTAAATCGTCACGATTGCATCAAATTTGAATCGATTTCTTTAGGTTCCAGTTTCAGAAATCAGATTGCCTAAAACAACATTTTTTTGTTTGGCTCATTATTTTGCAGGTGCCTGAGAGCTGTTATTTAAGGTCTGCCACAAAACTTGGAAAATTACGGAAAACCTTGAAAATGTACAAAAGACATTAGACAACTCAAATGCAACAATGAGGTTGCCAATTGCTTAGAGTAGGACGCTACAAGAGGCAATAAAGCAGTCAATAAGGCGGCGACGGTGAAACGCGTGTGTGGACTACAACAGACTATTATGAGAGAGCGGAGTGGGAGTGAAGTGGTAGCCGAGCGAAGCAACATGGTGACACCAGGTTATGAGCAAGGTCAAACCGGCGGAGGGGCAGGCCATGGGGTTCACCAAGATGCAGCTTTGGCGGTGGCAGCCTCCCAACCTATCATCCCACCCCATGACACCCAGTACCAGGATCAGGCGCAGCTGGAATGTGACAAAAGGGCGTTGTACAAGTAATAATTGTCAACATTTTATTTCGCAGATATCCGTTCAAAAGATGGTTTCCAATAAAAATTAAAAACTTTGACAAATTCAATTACCTCGCTCTTATTTATAGACATCCGCTATTCCCATTGTTGGCATTGCTCTTTGAAAAATGTGAGATGGCGACGCGGACGTCGGCGGAAAGCCCATTTTCCGACAGTTTTCATCAAGATCTCGAGGTACATACATTTATACGAATTTCTACAATTTCAACTTTTTTGTTTAAGATTCCTCTCAGCTTCTCTGCGGGGTTTATCATCATTTGCTTTCACAATTTTATTGGCGTGAATGATGAGTGACTGTTGAGATATGCATAGATAAGATTTGTATAGCGCGTAAGTCAAAGTAGAGACCATGAGGAGGAGCCAAAGACTCACTAGCTCAAGTCACAGAAATGAGTCGTCATTCTTGTCAAGTCGAAGTTAGAGACACACACTTGTTACTCTCTTTGCCGTACTTTGTAAAGTCGTAATATTCGAAGAGTTTGAAATAAATTTAATCACAATTAAATTAAACTCGTATCGAAACAGTGACTGACAAAGCAATTGGTTTTTTCCTCCTCCCTTCAAAGGCATTTGTCCAACATCAGGAGAGAGACAGGAAACCGTTCTTGGCAAACGATCCTGAAGTCGATGGACTGGTAATAATATTTTTTATATCTCCTCTTTTTTCATCGTCCCTTTGCCAAAAATTTTTTCTCCGAGCTGTGAGCTTTGCCGATATATGTAATTCACGGTGGGACCACTTCCTGATCTCATTTTCCCCCGCTCAGACTACTTTGACTCCGGGGGTGGCGGCGGTGGAGGGAACGGAGGGAGTTTTGGGGGTGGAGCTAGTCTCAGCAGTAACAGCAACAGTCCGCATCACTCGTACTCGTCAAACGGGGACGTGTCCGTGTCACCGCCTATCAATATGCACAATAACAATAATGGTCCTGTCTTCCTTCACCAGCAATACGGTCATCACCACCACCCGGTCACGAGCCCACCTCACTACCCACCCTCGACGGCCTCACCTCACGATCAAAGCGGAGGCGGGGGTGTGGATCATCACCATCATCAGAATAGCAGTGCGAACAGTACGACAAGCGTGAGTCCCCCGATTGGGATTCATGGTGGGACGCCGCTGTCGCAGATTGGTGCCAACTCGTGTCCTCCTCCGCCCCACTCGTCGCAGAACTCTTCGCAAGACCCCTTTGTACAAAGTCATTGTGAGACGCCTCCAACGCCCAGTTCTGTGGAGGACGATGAGGACTACCTCGGAGGGAGGAAGAAGCCGAAGAGAGGTGTGTTGCCGAAGCATGCCACCTCGATTATGAGGTCGTGGCTCTTCCAACATATTGTTGTGAGTTTTGCTGCTTTGCTAATTAGTCACACTCGATTCGCGAATTGTGCAGCAATTTCAGAACTTCACAGAGTCACGATTTGGAAAGTAATCTTGATTCTTTTTTTGCATTGTTGACTGTAGCATCCGTACCCAACAGAAGACGAAAAGCGCCAAATCGCCGGACAAACCAATCTCACATTATTACAAGTAAATAATTGGTTCATCAACGCAAGACGACGGATCTTGCAACCTATGCTCGATGCCTCTAACCCAGAAACACCAGCGCCTCCAAAAGTAATACAAAACATTTTACTGGTTTTTATTATTAGCTATTAAATGTAAGAGAATACGTTAATAAAAATTTATTCTTATTGTAGGTGAAGAAGATGAAAACTAACGGTTCAAAGCCAGCCCTGAAATACTGGTCAGACAATATGCAGTCCGGAATCCAGTCCAGTGACAGAGCGGAGGGGGAGGGCGGGTCTGAAAATGGGCTGGATGACAACGAGTCCGGTGATGAGTCCGACGACAGCAGCAATGACCCCAATGATCTCCTTATTGACAATAGTGACTCATCGCAACAATAAAATATATTATTATAATAAAATGTATTCTCAGAAATTGATTCCTTTGTTGGAATTTGAGTTTCATTATTTTTAGTGATATTACGCATAAAAACTGTTGTTTTATCCAGTGTAATATAATAATATATATCTTTAATAATGTACGTAGATTACTGCAAAGTATATTAAGTGTACGTAAAATGATGATATAGTCATTGCAACAATCGCGCTCTCTCAAGAAAAACTAGGAGATACGGAAACATGTTAAGGATAGCGTTGCAAACTTGTGTTCTCGTACTTAAGCTTTTTCCAATACGTTTGTTGATTTGCTCAGAGATTCCTGTCAGACTTGATAACTATATAATAAGTAGGAACAGGTTACATTATAAATTATATGCATCTTATAGGTAGTAGTTTGAGTCATGCAAGGATTCCATAATATTCAAGCAAGAAATCGCCTCACATATTCTTAAAGCAATACTATTGCAGATGCTAAAAAAATCTCCTATACAAACTCGAGTATACGACATTGGACTACTGGAATTGATGAAGTTTTTAGAATTGATAATAGCAAAGTGTAAGCACAATAGTTTGCCAACCAATTGAATTCGAAAAAATGATTGAAAGAAATAGTTTCTTCTGAAAACCTTTGTCTTTGATTTTGCACTGTTTTGTCAGCTTAGCAGTTTGAACCTTAAATTTGGAGAATATGGACACATAGAGAAAAATGTGTACACGCAACCACACAAGTTTATGTCATAACGAAATGTTATATGGAAATGGTCAAGGGTGTTTGATTATAGGATGTTATTTATTTATATTTCGAGTCGCATTTAGTAAAAAAAAAATCTTCATTTTTACTAGAGATCTGAGATGGACACGAGTTACATTTTTTTTGAACTGCTCAGTACCTGAGTACATAATATTGTTTTAAACGAAACACGTAAGTTTTGACATTGCTTTAGAAAATATGTACAGTTCCATTAAGTGAGAATTTTTCTGAGTTCAGTGTAACAAGCATCAAAACCCTAGAATCAATACAAACAAATTGTAAGCAAAAATGTCAACGTACCATTCCAAACCTCAAACAGTAGTGTGATTATTATGCGATGTATTGTATACACGTTCCAAGGTTTTGTTGTAATAATTTGTTCACCCTTTAACGAGGCATTATATAATGTTTGTCTTGTGTACAAAATCATGATGAAAATTATAAAGGTTTGTGCTTTACAAAATCATCTTAATTTAAAGACTTCCCATGAACTTCATAAACTTAACAATAAAGGATCGTATATAACTACGACATTTATAAGTCAAATACAGAGCATTTTTATGACCCCGACTTTATTTAAAAACATGGTTTAGTGATTTAAGCGTACAGTTTAAACATTACTTGAAGAAGCTCAGGATTTCTGAAGGTAGTATAAATATGTATATCATTCATAATTTCATTTTTGCCATGATTATAATACATATGTAATACACAACATGAGTAGCATGACGATTCATTTCTCACTTCTGACTGTTAAAAGTTTACGGTTATGCATTACTGACGTTTCAAGATTTTTCTGATATAAATTCAGTGTTGCCATAAGAAATCCCAGGAAGTAAAATGTGAGCTTTCACGCAAAAGGCCGGACACATCCAATTAAACTCGCGGTGCAAATGTACTAATAATCTCATTGATTATAGGCTGACACTAGCAGTTCAGAGTGAGTGTTTGTTGTTCATGCCCAGCGTCTGTGTAGTCTAATACTAAAATCAATAAGCATATAAAGAGAATACAAAATTTATGATTCTGTATGTGCAAACCGCATCTAGTATTTTAAAGTAAAAATTTTTCACTTTATTTCTGAAATTCACACGGTGGCCATTTAATAAATAATCTTATTCAGAGTTAAAAAGTGAATTTTTTAAAATACTTTTTTGTTTATGTTGATTTTTAATAAATATTTACACTCCAAACGTCGTTAATAGCAACAACAGACAAGTTATATAATAGAGGTCATGCAATGAGAAGTTTTCTGGGACCAGAAATCTCTTGATTACATCACCCTATTTACAGAGTGTATACAAAGTGAATTTATAACAGCCTGTTACACTCATAATTTATTAGTGTAAATTGCCCACTACGTTGACTTTAGCCTCGACAGACGAAGCAATGTTTGTCACAGTTTTCAAACGGAACATGACTCGCCTCATCCGCACGTATACTTCTTGTACGGAACTCATGAAGTATGCCTTTGGTCAGTACCGACCTCACGGAGATCAAACCATAGCTAAATCAGCATCTGAATAACAAAAGGACAACAATCACACTCCACAAATAGGATAATAATAGTAAAGAAAAAAGCTAGCTCAACTGATTGTCTTGAGCTGCGTGACGACTTTTTATGACGTCACCGTCTTGAAAGTTTTGGCAACTGCACATGTGCACGTCTCTGCAGTTTCTAGGAAAAGCGGTGACGGTGGTGATATCTTGACGATGCTCCTCTGTCCGTAAAATTATAAAGCAAAAAATAACCGGACAAAGTCATTGAAGATTTGTTTGTATATGTCCATATAATTCATTAAGGGGATTTTTTTCTAAAGTTATTTCACGGGATAGGACGTGGTAACAATTAGGTATTCATTTAAGACTATATATTGCTGCGATGTAAGAATGATGTCCTGCAAAAAGCGTTTGGCACTTGACTGACTCTCTACACCATTCTCAAAATTGTGATTTCACCGGGATTTGCACACATATATATAAACATGAGAACAGCTAATTTGCAGCACTCGCTACTTTGTAGCTTTGTTAGCGTTTTGATTTACAGCACAGGCGCGATGGTGAGCATGTCATTTTAATTTGATTACATTAAAATTTCCAATAATAATTGCTGATAATATGTCAAAGTGATACACAACACTTGGGTTCCAATTACATTGCAGGCTGTTTCAGAAGCGGAGCAAATTGCTCTGGAAGCAAGCCCTGAGGACTTACTTCCGTCGACCAGCCTTGTTCAAAGAATCGACATGGATTTGAAAGCGATCCGATCCAAATTTCCACACGTTGCAGGTATCGGGAACCTTCCTGGAAAATGGGGAGCAGGACAACTCATAGCCACATTTGACGAAGCAGACAAAAATAGGCAATTGGATGCCATCCGTAGGAGATTTGGTGAGACCGAGGCTCGCTCAATTTTCCATACGGACGGCTCCACCATTGTGACATACCTGCTCATCTTTTCAAAACCATACAACCCTGTAAAATTGGGTGCGATTTTGGAGAAGGAATTTGGAGTTCTTGGGGCACATCCCGATGGAGTGATTGGCTCATCGCAAAGCATTACTTTAACTTCTGACACAGCTTCTGGAAGAAACACGTATGTGTTTTTCACTGGCTCAGGGGACTGTCCTTCTGGATGCATTAATCGATCTTACTTCACCTATTCTGTTGGCTCTGATGGAAAAGTTCAAAAAGTGGAAACAAAGTCTGAAGGTTATTCTGACTTTTATTAGCATAAAAAAGTAAATGTTTTTAAACAATGTCTGGCGTGTTTGGAGTGGGAAGTATTATTGATAAAAATAAATTGGTCTGGATCCAAGTTGGATCATCCAACCAACTTAAACTCAAATTCTACACACAAAATCAACTGCCAACCTATTTTAATATAGAGTGAGAAATCATAAAAAAGTGACCCTTGCAGAAATTACTAATAATAACCAGTAAGTTTTTGTAAGACAAACAGTTTAAGTTGTTTGTAACACAATCCATCCTAAATTTATGTGTTTAGATTCTTCTTACTTGTCTAAATCTAATTTTGGAATGCTGTGAAAACATGTGTAGGTACATGTTTCATCAAACCAACCTTTCTTAGGAAATGCATAAACGAGGAGCATCCCACCTCGAACCGATCAGTTTAGAATTAAAGGATTAGAAGATTTAAAATCCATTGTCTTTGGTCTAAAATTTAACGTCTTATTTTTGTACGAGCTTTGGAAAAGGATTCTGTACTTTACCACAACGTACTTGTTATTTAGTTCTAAATTTTCGTCGTAAGTGGTTGCATGGGCATTTTTTTCATAAAAATTTGCAGTTTATATATTTGACATTTTGCGTGGTGTATGAATAATTCTTATACATTACCTTGCGACTAGTGTTAAGCATTGTAGTAAATATAATTTTTCAACTGAAATTGTACCAATGTGTTATAAGGGGAGTGTAAGTTTTTGGTGTTTGGTAGTTTCAATCATACATTTCATCCCAGCATCTAACACACAATATGCTACGGACCCGCACACCCCAGGCCAGGCTGGAAAACCAGCCAGAATTGTTTGCTATTACACCAACTGGACATTTTACAACAGAGGCTTAGGCAGATATAGGGTTGAGAACATTCCTTTTGCGAAATATACTCACGTTGTGTACTCCTTCCTGGGAGTGTCGAATGTGACCTGGGAAGCTATCTCCTTGGATCCAGTTGTAAGTTATACAAATTTAGATTCCAGAAATTTATTAAAACGCAAATGAACAGAGTGGCACAACTAAACTAAAGTTATGAAATTATAGCTGGATATTGAATGGAAGAATTTTCAAAAGTTTACATCGCTCGGTGCGAAGAGCAAGGCGAGACTTGGATTGGCAGTTGGAGGGTGGGGAGAAGGGGGCGAAAAGTTTTCACAAATGGTTTCCCAGCCAGAGAGACGATGCAATTTCATTAACAACATGATTGGTAAGCCTTGTTGAACCTTTGTTCATTTTTAGATGTTTCATTTTTTTCTGTAAACTTGAGTTTTCGGTATTTTAAGCTAATCATCCAATTTTTGCCAGGTTTCATGACACAGTACAAGTTCGACTTCATGGACTTGGACTGGGAGTATCCGGTAGTTCGCGAGGGGACGCCAGAGGACAAAAGGAACTTCTTGGATCTAATACGCGAACTTCGTTACGCATTTGACTCATTCAATCCAAAGTGGGAACTAACCATAGCCGTACCTGTACACAGAATACACAGTGACCCAAGGCTACTTCGTGAAGGAGCTTTGCCAGTAAGTAGATTGCACTAAAATAAATATATTACAGGCAATTGTAGTATCTCAACATTTCAACATTAAATATGATTGATTTCAGAATTGTGAATGCAGTTCATTTGATGACGTACGACCTCAGAGGATATTGGGATGGTGAGTTGCAAATGAGATGAAAATACAGATGTTATAAATATCTTTTTTATTCTGCAAAACTTAATTTACAGGAGCTGTTGACACTCATACGCCACTATTTCGGCGAAAACATGACGACGGCGATTACCTCAAAGTAAATGTACACGAAGGGTCCCAACTCTGGGTCGATGAGGGTTGCAGTAAAGATAAGCTCGTTGTTGGCACCGCGTTCTATGGTCGCTCCTACAATTTGACAGACCCAAACAAGCACGACCTCGGGGATCCTGCCAATGGCCCTGGGAACTGCGGACGTGAAGATGGATTTTTGAGCTTTTATGAAATCTGTTTACTTCTAAAGAATCCTCGCTGGAGCCATGGTTATGACGAGCTGAGCAAGGCACCTTACATGTACCTTGACCATAACTGGGTCGGCTACGAGAACGCAGCCTCTCTCAGGATTAAAATGAACTGGATAAAGGGGACAGGCTACGCCGGGGCGATGAATTGGGCCATCGATTTAGATGACTTTAATGGAGTTTGTGGCAAGAAGGAGATGTTGATTGATGTTCTCCACGACGCAATGAGTGGTTACCGAGTTGCGATTCCGCCACCGATTGTGGAGGTACCAGAAAGCAAGTTGGCACCTCCTCCAGGTGGAGTGCTGAAGTGTTTGGAACTGGGGTCTATTCCACTGGTACCATAATTAACAGCACTGTGATTCATAGTTTTTTTGTATCAACAATACAACATCTCATAAATTTAAATCTAATTATGTCACAACGATGTATGTGAAGTTAAATGTTATCAAGGGTTTGGTTCATGGTCATCATGGCATTTACCTCTTGTCAGTTGCCAATAACAAACACATTTTTTTAGTCTTCGAGCGTTGCGTTTACTTGTCTATTTAAACAGCACCGAGTCCAACGAATATTTAAAACAATGTATAAGAAAGTCGAGCATGTATTTTTCTCAGAATCCAGCGTATCTCAACATTTTTCGATTAATATCTATTGTTGTACATGAACAATTAATTGTGATGTCTCACTGGAAATACCTGTAGTGAAGTGACGGGATTTTTTTTGCTATAATACACGCGTTCGTTTTTGATTAGGATGACATTGCTCTTTCAAGTTTGATGACAAACAAATCTTATATTATTCTTGAGAAGCTGTGGAAAGTCATTATTGGATTGATTTACCCGAAGATATTGTAATGAAACTTCAGTGTGCAAGACATTCCCCTGCAAATAGTTGATGAGGCTTTTCGCAGCTAAGAGCCAATTGTCTTGCAGTCGACTGGAAAAATCCAAAATCATTCTCAGGCAGTTTCAAGGACAACTGGACTCAGCAACAAAATTGCTCAAGTATTTTACGGAGTTGGTGATAAAACAACTCGCTGCTTTTGATTTCGAGAGCATCACACGAAAAGGTGATTGCTCACAATTAACTTTATCACGCTACGCAACTTAACGCGACAATGAAAAAAGCTGATAAACGCAGTAACGCACATATATATTGACATATACGTCAAACCCCTGTGCATGAAAAAGAAAACTGTGCAGATTATATTTTCCAACTTATAATTACTACTTTTATAACAATATGAACAATTACAATTTACGAAATCAACTGAACATGAAGTTAAAAGGAAATGTACCCGTTGAACTCCATGTATTCCATCCAGTTAATCAGCATATGAGCACCCTCGGAGAGATGTAAGCCTTATTATTAAATTGACAAGACATCGGTTTTAATACAATTAAGTTTGAGCAAAAAACGCTATT
>JAHZMW010002395.1:0-11336 GCA_027743745.1 Alloscopus bannaensis
ACAACAGCACCAACACGAGAACACGGCAGCGAGTACGCCATATGAACAAGTAAGCTTGCCAAAGTATTCCGAGACTTTTACTTTTCAGAAAACAGAAACAAACTGAAAGGAGCAAGAGGTAAAAGCAGACATACAACTCTATCTGAAGGAAAGTTAGGAAAACTGTGTGTCCAAAGTTTTTTGTCGTGGTCAGAAAGAGAAACTTATTACACGGCAACATTTCACATTTCTCACTCTGCTAACAGAGAAGCGTGTAAGTTCGTACACCTCGCTCCCCACAGATTTCCCCTAATCTGGTGGCATATTATTTTAATATATTTTAATAACTTGCAAAATATACTCAAATATTTACCAGTAAGAGTTTGTTGTCTGATCGTAATGGTGAGTTTTCTTCTTTACTACTATTCAAATTTGCATAATCTCTATTTGAGCCTTTTAAAATAAATCACTACAAACTAAAAAGAACACAATGCCAACTTGATTCAGAAATTTTTGTTAAATTAATTGGCTTTACTATTCTCATATATAAAGTCCAGTGAAGTGGTAAGTGGACCACTGCCTCGTATGCATACGCCATCTCTTTTTCCTTATGCCATGAGCGAAAGGTCACTCTGTTAGATTTACTGATCCTCTGTTTGTGGCTTGTAAAGTAAGTATATGTTTACACTTATGCCGGACCTAATAAGCGTTTCTTGCATTTCTAATTACAACTGCGTTTGCTATGATATACACAGAATTAGGAAGCTAAGCTTGTGTGGAAAGCACATATTTGCCGAACACACTTCAGTGTTTGTATATGTGTGCCTTAGCTTAAGCCTTCCTCATCAATCACCCTCAAGAAATACAACTTGTAATGAACTACGTTGCTCTGCTCGTGATGGATTGAATGGAGAGATATATACGCTTGTACAAAACAGTACTGGATTTCTGTTACCGAGCTTAATTAGGCAGACACAACACGTACTCGGTGAATGTTTGAAACTGCAGTGCCTTACGTTGTTCTCTCGAACCGCGTATTCGGCTAGCCGAGAGTCTGTCAACGGTTTAGTTTTTTTATATATTCCACTTCTGCAGTAAGTTGGAGAAAGGCGTGAAAAGAAATTGCGTCTCGACCCTATTTCTCTTGCTGGTGCTGTTGTGTAATGCATTTTTAATGAACTATTTTAAAGGAACAAGTGATGAACGGTGGACACACATTGTATTGACTGCGTAACCAATAAAATTGTAAAAGGGGGAGCCAACCTCTTTTCCAATCTTTTTGATTCCCGGCGGAGCGCCATTAACTTCGTTCTCAATTTTAACAGATTCCGCATCGAAGCTGACAGTGACACCACTCCATTTGAATGTTTCTCTCTTGTCAAACCGCGAGCCACCCGTGCCACAACTGTCCGAATGTTGTGGATTAGTCTTCCGATTGAGTAGCGGGGTGGCGGCCACACTCACACTACTACATCCGGGCAACGGCAAAGACTGCTTCGACTGTTGGGAGTCGGTGGAAGGTCCGCGAAAAGGGGCACTCCCCAAGGAGCCCCCGGTTCCCACTCCTCCACAGCTCTTTTGCCGTTGCAACCTTGAAGTCTTGAGTATACTGGACATGTCAGGAGGATTGGATGCTGGGTCTTCGCCTACTCGTCTTCTCACCCATTCTCTTCTGGAGTCGCAGCTGTGTGGAAAAGAAACTCGTCTCGTTTCCCTGTTTCCTTCAGAGGACCAGAAGAAGGATCATTTGTAGTCGGAGGGAGGGAGATTTCTCATGGAAAAATTGCCGTAATAATGAATGACTGACTCGTAATCGTAACTGAAAATGCTGCAAGAGGAGAAACTTGTGTGTCCAAATGTTCCTTTCAGCTGCTTACGAATTCAGTCCTGCGAGCAACGATTCTCCTATTTTCCTTTCTGTCTTCCTCACTTTCTCCAGAATTGCAGTACAGAGCAGAGGAGAGAGACTTGGAGACGCTGTGTGTAATTCAATGTACCACTTTTTTTTTATTTCCCTTTCTTTTCCTTCGTTTTTCTTACTTTTCACTCGCTTTACATTCCGGTCGTACAGAGTTTATGTGCTACAGAGAGAATTTTCATGTGTATGTGTAACATTATCGATTAGCATTTGGGAATCGGAGTAGTTGAGTTGAGGGAGGATCGGAGAAAGGAGCAACTAATATTGGAGTCTGGAGCGGATAAGATTAATGACATGGAAGTTTTTTCGCGAGTGATTAAGGCAATAGATCGGATGATGTCTTTTTCGATATGGAACGGTACAACATTTTCCCCTTTTTTCTTTCTCTGCGACGATCGGAGTCTGTTTTTGTGTGTGGGTGTTCCCCCCAGTTTCAGTTCATTTTGTGGAAAGACCACGGAATGGTAATGATACTCCGGAAACGAAGAGCGATAGCAATAGTAATAATAAACGATGGACTCTTTTCTCCTTCGAGTGCATTTCAACCTCTTTCCTCGAAGGAGGAAATGAAGTTCTCGTCGAGTCTCCGCATATGAGCTCCTTGGCTAATAGGTCGCAGTTGTAGAAAGTCATTGGTCACGCATCACTCTCTTCTTGAGACCGTAGTTCAAGTGTGTTTCACGAGTGTTCTACAGCTTTTCTGGACACTGGTTAAAAAGTCTGGATTTCAAAGAACACAATTTCGTGCGATATAAAGCATACAGTCATGTCGGTACGTAGTTATTGGAAAATCGGTTTAATCCGTATATATTCCTAACGCCTGGAGGTGGAACATTAATATTTCATATTTTCTGGTGAGTAGCAAAAATGTTCAATCCGTTTTGAGCTTAATCGCAGTATAAATAATGAATCACTCCACCTTGTGTCTCGCACTTACTCATGTTCATCACGTTTGTTCTAATCGAAGATTTTTTTAGTCTGTGGAATTTCTACGCAAACAAACCGCGAGCAATTCCACTTTCCAAAGTAATTTTCAGCCCTTCTCGATATTTTACTACTGCTGTTTTTACGCATACTGTTTGCTCATACAAGTGGAAAGTAAAATCCTACATTCCTCATAAACTAGGTGTAGCGCTGCTTCGTTAGCAATTATCGTTGTGTTTGTAATCCTCAAGCGAGATGGCTCAATGGCTTCGTTTTTTTAGACAGAAGAATGTGAAGTAGAACGAACATGATATGAGACGTGCTCACAAAGGGAGAGAGAAATGGCGCACATCTTCCCACAAAACACACGAGGACAAAGTCTTTTTTCAAATGAAATACATATATCACTCTCCGGGTGTACGTACGAGGGAAAGCCTACTAAATGCGGAGTAGTGGCGCATACGAAACGTGTGTCTGCCGTTGAAAAGGAAGGAAATATTTTCTCTCAAATTCACATGAAAATAGTTTAAGCCCGCACGACATGCCACCGCACACCAAGCCACTTACTCACCAACAAACACAGACACACACACAACAGATGTACTTTACGTGTTGTTGACGCAGTCACAGTTTATCACCTACACGTGAAACCAGTTGTCTTCACCAATACAGAGTGAGAGCTTACTCGTAATGGAAACCCGGACACCAGAGAGGCAATGACCATTATAACTAATTCACTTGTGTGCAGTCTTTTTTTATCAAATCCATACGTCACATACGCGAGAATCGCATTGCCACCGACACTTCTACCCATGAAATATGTAGAATGGGTGCAGGTGGTGGGGATATACATATTACCTCATTGGATGCTCGTTTATTTTTTTAGAACAACATTCCTTTACATTTTTTGCGGAGGTAATTCTCCACTGCTGTCGGGAACACTATTGTATTTTTTGTGCATTTTCCCATAAAAAAATCAAAGTAATAAAATATACATATATTTAGGTATTTTATTTCCCGGTGCACGAAACGAGAATGAAGCTTCTTTTAATGGGAACGACGAGCTATTACTGGAATAAAAGTTGTTTTCCATATTTTTAAAAAAACGTTCGCTCCACGTTTTGTATTCTATTCGTCCGTATTTACGTATGCAAGCTGCTGGTCTCTCATAAAATGTGAGGATTATTTCGGCGGTTTGTTCGAGAAATTGAGAGGAAGAAAAAAGTTGACTGGAACACGTAAACGTATTATTTTTCAGTCACGCAGCGCTGCACCAGAGGAGGAACCAGAGTGTAAGTTCGTACCGATGATTACTTTCTCTCCAAACGTGTTTCTGTGCTAAAACACTATGTCATTGTGAGAGAAGAGACACAATCAAGGAATCACACAATGTATCCCGCTAGATACTTAGTTTGGTCGATTTTTTTGGTAGGGAATGAGTTTTCAAAATCAGGAAACACGTTCAACGTGTGCGTGACAGAAAAAAGTGAGAGGTGAAGACAAGCACAACACGATGTAAAGGTGCTGTCAAAACTTAACGTGACAACTCCCCTGTATACATATATTTTCCTGACAGAGAAAGGGAAAGTAATATCGCATAAAATAATGTCTACATAATCATCACCCAAATTGGCAATAGACATTTAGTCTCTCTCTCTTCTTTTCGCTAAACGAAATCTGAAAACTGCTCTTGGAGAAAGTGGAGTCAACTTTCATCACAAATAAAGAAACACGAGAGACACAGGCACAATTTATACCCGTTACAGTTTTTAGATGTCAACATTATCACTGCCGTTACTTGCAATTCATACGGATAATATGATCTCTTTCTCCGGAGAAAAAATAACACAGAGGCACACTGTTATACTGTATTTTCTCCTCTTCGTTACTTATTTAATGATCTCCGTAACGCCTTCTTATCCCCTTGATATTAAACTACGTGGGTGTTCTAAAACAACACTTGAAAACACAAGAGAGTCTTTTAGTTGAAGTGCTCTCATAATCCTAATCCCCCCGTTTTCTTGTGCCTCTCTATACGCCACACAGAGTGCAATCTAAAATGGATACAAAGCTTAAGAAAGGAAACCTCATTCTTTCCTACATAAATAACGTTTTCGTTTCACAGAAGCAATTTCACTTCACAATTTTCCCGGTGTACACACACACACACATATCTGTGTGTGGCATTTGAGAGTACATCCTGTCAACTTGCCGATTACATTTATCCTTGTAGAACTAAAACCGGCTATTATACGGATAATGAGAACTTCGTATATAGCAGTCACTACGAAGGCGTTCATGGGAGCGACACCACTTGAAGATTTTCATTTCATAGTAAGACGATGGGGGAAACAACAGTAAATAAAACTTATGAGAACCACTTTATGAATGAAGATGGCAGACACGGTAGTACACTATAAAACCGTGCTGATGACCATTTGTTACGGTAGGATGGAGTAGCACTCGTAGAATGAGCACTATGTCCGAAGGAATATAATACTCTGATTACAAAAGCTGCACACCATCATTCCAACTTTTATGAGTTTTCCCTTTTGTCCAAGCAGTTGCCTGTATGTAAAGCATGTAGAGAAAGTGGTGTAGCGTAGTTGCACTTAACGCACAAATTTATTGGTCACTTTATAGCATTCCCTGTATTCATAGAGTTCAGGGCAAGGAGAAAAGTGCTCAGTCGGTGATCAACTTGTGTACGCACACTTGACTCCAACTTGGCCTTTCTCGGAGTGCAAAAACCGATGAAAAATTTACACTTGAGAAAATTCTCCACTCGAAGAGAAATAACGATTGGCTAAAGACTGCCCTTATTATGTCTTTGTCGAGGATCGAAGAAATCGCGGAGCCGATTGGATGTAATTAAATTTGAACGAGCTTATAGCCGCAATATCTATATGGACACAGTTTCTATCAGTATTTTCCTTCTCGAGCAAAGAGCTTGGACACTTTTACTTCTGTTGGACACTAAAGGGAAAATGATTGGCAATTCAGAGACAATTAGCCAATTTGTTACAAGTGTCACCAGAGAGTCTCGAGTGAGTTGAACGCTTCACAAAGACACGATCCGATGAGAGCTTTCTATTATGCAGACACGGGCATTATTGCAAGATGCCTTTTCCTCAATGATCAAAAAGTCACTTTCTCCTTATACGTCTCTGCCAATGAGACTGTACAAGTATTACATTTCAAGAAAGGGGAGACAGAGGTAGGAGCACTCATGGGATCTCACAAGTAGTTCTGTCGCTTCTTCAGACGACTTGAGACAAGATAGCCCATTATTATTATGGAAGGGAAAAAATGGAGGAGGAATAGCAATCGTGTGAGGAGAGAAAGTAAAGAAGAAGAAGAAAAAAACGTGTGTAATACAATGTCAACTTGACGGGTGGCACACAGAGAGATGTGAGTGAACGTAACGTGGAGAGGTGTGAAGAGCGAGTGCAAATTCCACTGTTTTCTTCTACTTATTCACCTTTCATTGCTCTCACCCTTCTTGTCGATTCGAATGTGCGGTGCTGGAAGAATTTTAGATTGTCTTTTCTCTTCCTTGTGTGATATTTGCTGCCACACACTTGCAACTTGCAATGCCTGTAAATAGCACTCCCTCTCTCCCTATTTCCTGGCAAGTTTCTTATGCTCTTCCTTTCGAGAAACTTCACACACAGATAGCTGGTTTGATATTACGTGGAGAAAAGTTTTTGAGGAAGCGAATGCTACATCTGGTGCGTGCTCTAACGTTATACGTGGAAAGAGAGCTATACTACGTTTTTATATATGGCTACAGGGTAAAACTTTTTTTGCTTTCTCCAACCGCTGATGATGATACTCTTGAAGAATCGTATAAAGGGTTTCTCCCTCTGAACCGTGGCATCACTTTCCAAAATGAACCGAGTATAACCAACGGCTAAGAGAAATATAGAGAAAAGATATGTAATACGTGTGTATCAGCAGCTCCACACTATTATTTCTCGGTTACTTCGCACATGAAGGCAAGAACCCTGGAATAAAAAGGACTCTCCTCTCCTTGTGACTCAGAGAAGGGAAAAGAGTTTTGTTGAGAAAAAGAGCGGATATATACACGCCTGCCATTCCTCTGCATAGATTCTTGCTTCTCCCCAGCACACGACCATCAATATCCCCTGCATTTGCCGCACCTTCCATTCCTCACCGCAGGCAGCTTTACGCTCCACATAGAGAGCTTATGAGAGGGAAAACAGTGAGCCTTCGAAGAGAGCTTAGGCAGGGTTGTTGTAACTGAAGGCTGTGAGATTGCCGTAAAAACGGCAATGTGAAAGTGCAACGGAACACGCGGAATGAGAGAAAGCATAGTGAAATGGCAGCAAGACTCACGTCATTCTGGTGTACAAAGTAAAAATCTAGTGGCATGACTGCCTACCCAAAAAAGCCCACCATCACCACCCATAATATGTGTACGATGCATGTTTTATACAATCGGAGTACAAAACCGCGTTGTGTACCTCGTAAAGCAGTGTAGAGAGCTCATGTAACTTCAATTGCTTCCCCACCAACAAAGACGGGAAGGAAAAGGTTGTCGAATCCCTAAAGTGCAGGGTTGTACACTCTTGTACTCGTGTTGTCGTAGCACGAGCGAAACATTAAAAACGAAGGAGAAAAAACTGGTCAGACTACAGCCAGATGTTGGGATAACAAAAGAGGATCTCCAAACTAAATCCATTGCATAAAGGTATGCATGCATACAAAACTTTTTTTCTTCGAAACATCACCAAACACAATCTGCGCAAATGGACACACGTATCTAGAGGCATAGTACACGGAGAACCTTTTCAAAATATGTCCTGCTCAAATTCAGCTCGAGGATTGTAACTTGAATGGGAGTACATTGTGCCTTCAAAAACCTTCCTAAAAATAGGAAAGAGCAAAATCATAACTCGGCATTGTGTGTATGAATGAACAGAAAAATTGGATGTATTACGACAGAGAGAGAGAGAGGAGATAGCTGAAAAGAATGGAAGAAAAGTGGCATTGCCACGAAAAAAAACTTTTTGCTTTCTTTCTCCCGTTCACTCACTCCCTCATCCTTTACAAGAGCAAACAAATGTTAACGTTTACGCAAACTAGGCAGCTCCCAGCCTTTCACGTACCTTATGTTACTATTATTCTTCCATCTGCATTATTGCACTCGAGGCTAATCTTATAGTAAAGCGCTGCTGAGCTACAAAAGCATATATTTTCGTGAGGAGAAAGAATGAAAGAAAGTATTAGAGCTATTTGTTGATAATGCCGAAGAAGTGGGAAAAAAGAACAATTTTTGGAACGATTCCTTTATTGCTCTTATTTGTACTTTTACACTTCCGCTTACTCCACTCTCCCTCTCCACTCCGGTTCTTTGGAAAGGCAGGTGACAACGAAATTTTGTGGAAGTTGCTCCGTACTTGTAATGTGCAAGACATGGAAATACAGAGAGCGAAGAAACTTTGTCATTGTTATTGTTATTAGGATTATGAATTCAAAGTTTTCATTTGAAAGAATTCGGCAACAAATTGCCAATGTGATGTAGGCATCAATGGGATGGAAAATTGTGGAGACTTTCTTCCTCGCAGTGTGCTCCCTGTCACTGATAACTTTCTCTACACGGAATCATATTGCGCAAGAAGTGAGGCACCTCCCAAATTGAGCATTGTGCAACACTTTACCATCCAGAAGAAATACGTAAAGGACCTAACTTCACGTGCACGCTTCACGTACTTCAAACTGGAAAGCGTACACGATTCTCAAGTTTCATGAAGAGATCCAATCGGCGACTTGGCATGATACAAAGTTTTTTGGAGCTCATTTATGAGAAAATATATGCAAACTAGATGAACTCGTAGTTGGTGTGAACATTCAACCGTATAAATATTCATTTTATGTCCTCATCCCATACATTTTCCACTCGAATTCTCCCTTTGTCCAAGAAACGCTCGCAACAACCACCAAACGTGTTCCCGTTTTTGATTAGGAAAGTTGGCAAGTGAAATAAATTCGAGGGAATGACGACGGTGAGAGCGGAGGAAACACAAATGCATGCATGTTACCAGTCCTTAATATGGAACGTTACCGGGTGTAAGTCACGCAGCAGCGTGAACATAAAACTGGTGGACGCATAGCGCACACGGTTGCACAGATTTACAATCACAGCGCAAAGTGATTCATTACCGTTACATCAGAAAATTACGAGAGGCTAGACACACATATATTTCTTGAGTTGTGTAGATTAGAAGCTTTCCCTCCACTTCTGGTGGAACCTCCAATGAGAAACAGCTTGACATGCACACCAGTGGATGACCTACCTCGACCGCCCATTTTGCCAAGAAGTCCTTGGGCTGGATCACATACGGAAGCAGACCTTGAAGACTCATGACAAAAATAGACATTATAACAAACGGGCGACACGACTGTGACGAAATGAATTTTGTCGTGGTATTATGCTTACTTGACGAGCCCCTAAAAACTCAATATATATGCATAGTATAAAAGGTAAATATGATGAGGTTAAGATAATTCATTGCCTAAAGTTGGCCACCCAATAAATTTCACAGCGGAATTATTATGCTCATGATATTCAATTTGTATGAGGCAAACACATTTTAATCCTGGAGGAAAAACTGTAGCCCCAATTTCATATTCATGGCACGAATAAATGATATTGCCAAGTTGCACATAGGCGAGACTAAAGTGGAATGAAAAGTTTTGTTCTCATGCCAAAAGGAAACAAGCTTTCCCATCACGGAAGTGTATCACGTTTTGATACCACTTTTTCACTGAGAGAAAGTGTGGAGTACTGTGAAACTGTCAAAGTTCGCCCATTCACACCGCATCACCCTGCAGGCCTTTTGTGTTCAGAGAATTTGGTGCAAATATTAACTCTCTCATTTGCATGTTCCACCGTTCTCTGACCTGCGAAGAGTATCAGAAGGTTTTATATATTACGTAGATACACACCTGAGTAAAAATGGCCTTTCCAGGCTTTCTCTCCATCACAATAAACACGTAGTGATTGTCACTATCATCATTACTCCCATTCCATCCTCCTTCTGGCTACGGGGAAGGAGGGATGGGCTCTTGATGAACATAAAAGTGGATGAACTGATTGCGAGGAAAATGGTCTAATCAAGTTGCCGTTCCTGTAGTCGTTTTCACATCCCCTCTCGGATGTTTTCCTCCCTGGCAGTTCATCGTGTGGCGAAAGAAATTATTAGGATTTGGGCTCCTCTCTGTTTCCCACCAATTTAAACCAGAGGGTGTGTGTAGGTGTGGGCGTTGGTGGGATCAAAGAAAGCGAAATGTGGTTTGTAAAACCAAAGGAGTAGTTTTTGCTTTTACAGTCACCACGAGGAAACTCGTGGTGTACTTTCCACTTAAATAGAGAAAAAAAAGAAGTTCACGGGATATTGAAGTTTGGCAGGAGGCAAAATGCTATCGATCCATTAATATCCATTGGTAAGGTAGACACGATACAAGGAAAAAACCGTAGCAGTCGTAGTTACTACTGCTGAGCATAAAAATACATACACTGACTGGAAAAAGGATTGCTTTCAATCACGACACAATAAGAGTATTCACGAAATAGTGAAAAAAATCAGAAGAAAGCTAGCAAAGGCGAGTGTGTAAAAAAGCTAAGACTGGCACAGCAGGGAAACGATTTTTCATTTTCTCCATATCACACACAAAAAAACTTTGGATATTATGCTTTTTCATTCGACAGTCTTACAGCAGGAGTTTAATCACGAAAAAATACACATGTCAAAACGTGAATAATGATGGAAGCAACTTTTTTAAAACACACAAAAAAACTTTGGATATTATGCTTTTTCATTCGACAGTCTTACAGCAGGAGTTTAATCACGAAAAAATACACATGTCAAAACGTGAATAATGATGGAAGCAACTTTTTTTTAAAAGAAAATCTTGGCAAAGAAATAAAGTGAAAGTTTGTAAAGTAAATTCGTTACAGCCCGCATGACGGCTTTTTCCTCCTAACAAATTGGAAGTGATGGCCTCAAAAGTAGGAGTCAGCCATTATAATTATATTCTGTATAATTAAGTTTGCCGAAGGCATGTTATTGGTTGCTGAAGATTCGGGTGATTCATTTTCACCACCTCCCTAACCGCGTAACCACATGAAATGGAATTGACGAAATTGCAGTAGCTCTAGTCTCGTACAAAGTGGCAGGCAGAGAGGAACGGAAGAACAGTAGGGAGTAACGCCTAGGAGACTTTCACGATTGTCTGGGTTGTGAGATTATGAAACCACTACACTTTGTCGATTCTTGACTCGATACTACATAATTCATCAAGAAGCACATATTGCAACATGAGTTATCAAATTTTATAAAAGCAAAAATGCCTCCGCGACTGTTACAAAGTCAGTCTTCGCCAATTTCAGAAAACGCATTTAGCAGCTCTTGATTACGCAGGAGAAAGAAGACAGAAAGTCGCCAGGTTTTTTAAAGTTCTTATTGTTATTGCACAAAGTCAAAAAAAA
>JAHZMW010002396.1:0-24473 GCA_027743745.1 Alloscopus bannaensis
GGGGATGATTACTCTTTGTATTATTACTCTAAGGTTTCATCTGTCTCCACGATACATTTTCGGCTTCACAACAAGTTTCACTGTATATTTTAGTTCTCTAGTGTTGAGCGCCCAACATGCAACCTCCATCTTTCTTCTATTTCTCTGTGGTTCAAACACATAATTTGGGTTAAATATCCCAGCAACTTTTCACTTCAATAAATGATAAACTATGAAAATGTAGCTTATAAATTTGTTACCATCAAATCAATATCAACACTCACTTTAATGATTTTATTGATTCTTCATGAGTAAAATGTTAATTGGGCACTCGGTTGAGTCGTATCAGTACCAGCATTCATTTCGGATTATTATACGATGTCAAACAAACAAGGCTACTTTGTAAATACTTGCAGTCAATGCGAATTCAAATACTCAAACTTACCTGTCATTAATAATGCCTCTATACCAATCGTTATAACTCTCAAGTATTATCATGTATAAGCACATACAACGGTGTTTCTCCTTCCTTCGTGGATTTACTAAAGACTACAAGGAGAAAATTCCGTGGTTCTCAAGTGTTGCATATTATAGTTTTCGCATGAATTAATTTAGAAAAAAGGGAACGGTTGTTTTCGCAAAATGATTGGATTATGACTTACCACAAAACTCATAGGCGCTACCACCTTGCACAAAATTTCGGAACCTTTCATCAGAGTGCGGCAGGCAGGCAGTACACCAGCACACGCATAGGTAACATTTACGAACAAAGTACAACGTAAGCGCAGTGCATTCCAATTCCGAGCTGCCTTGACAGACCAGTCAGTCTGACTTTACTGTTTGTGTGAAAGTATACGCAGAAAGGCTTTTTGGAGACACAGTAAGGTTTTCCGTTCTTCTTGTGATATATTTTGTAAGCGTGTGTGGTATAGCGTCACATGAATTGTGTGAAATGCTGGTGAGTGAATTTAGCATCGAGAAGCGGTGATGGCATAGAGGAGATCGGGAATTGAGAAAGGGCAGAAAAGTGAATGGACGAGAAGGAGCATTAGATCAACTTTGAATCTCTTTCTGCGTGTGTGTGCATCACATCCCAGGGAATTGTGTCCGTGTGGACTCTCATAACAATTCACAAATAGCAGTGCGTTGTGTGTACGTTGTTGTGCTCGTGTGGATTTTCGAAAGTTTCTCAGTAATCTCATTTGAAGAAAAAAACGGGAGGAAAATGTCGGAAACTTCAGCGGTGAAGACGATGGGTCAACCCCATTTAGCGAAGCAGGACTTGGCCACACTGGTAAGTGTGTTTTCAGTGGTTTTTCTAGTGAACGAACGTGCCGGCTGCTGGGGCTTGTGCATATGGACGAGTATTGTGCAGCATGCCTCTGGCTTTGATGTGGTAAATGTCAGTGTTCAAATGTGTCGGGGAAAGGGGATTGCATCAGCCACAAAATCGACATCAATGAATAGGGAAAAGGGCTGGTGTTTTGAAGTTTTAGGTAGATGACATGACTGGAAATTTTTTTAATGGGACGAGATGTTTAGTAATTGTACGGAGACTACACTTAGCAATTATGTCGGACAGATGAATGTATTCGTTAGTCGTACGTAGCGGAAATGTCGAATTGCCTATTCGGTCAGCATTCAGAACGTTGGTTTAGATTTTGAATGCTGACAGCTATTTAGTTAACTATGTGAATTTTAATACATATTTACAATATGTATGCCGATTGTGTCCGAATTGGGGGACTTTGGAAGGCCTTGACTTAATGAAAATACGGGGTGAAACATGGCGAAAATGAGATGAGATTGTGAATGAAAAGAACTTTTTAAAAAAATAACTATTAAAGTGTAAAGCGTCCGCTGTATTTAAATAATCCGAGTCGGATTTCGTTGATTTTGATAGAATGATTTTTAGTCTTCAAAATATGGAAATTGTAATCAATTGAAGGCGGGTGGATTTGATTTATTGGTACATATATGGGAGATGCAGTGGCTCGGTTATGGATGCCTCAATCAACTTCTGTAATACGTGTATTTTGCAACTTGTAATCTTGATGTCTGACTACATAGTTTGTTTTGTTGAATTATTGCAGGATGCGAGTAGATTGAATCCGCTGTCACCGGAAGTTATCAGCAGGCAGGCAACGATAAATATCGGAACTATAGGTCATGTAGCCCACGGGAAGTCCACGGTTGTAAAAGCCATTTCGGGTGTTCAGACTGTCCGTTTCAAGAATGAGTTGGAACGAAATATTACAATCAAGCTTGGTGAGTTTTGCAGTGACTATTTACTAGGAGAAATTGGGTTTTAAAGATAATTTCAATGACTCGGAAATGTATGCGTTAAGCTTTCCTACATCGTGACTTCTTATGAACTAAAAAAATTTGCGCATAAATCTAAACATGAGTATAATGTCTTTAGGAACGGTTGCTGAAAATGCCCCAGTGATTCCCATTTCAGCCCAACTGAAATACAACATTGAAGTATTGTGTGAGTACATCACCAACAAAATTCCAATCCCGGTTCGAGATTTTACTTCGGAACCTCGACTAATCATTATCCGATCGTTTGACGTTAATAAACCTGGTTCAGAAGTGGAAGATTTGAAAGGTGGAGTTGCTGGTGGCTCTTTGCTGAAAGGAGTTTTGAAAGTAAATCTTACAGTCTTTCTAGACTTTTAAAGATAACACAAATCTCGAACACCCTAATATACATCAATGTGTATTATGTAACTATTCATTCATTATGGTGTTTATGGTTTAGGTTGGACAAGAAATCGAAGTGCGCCCAGGATTAGTTTCAAAGGACGACGACGGAAAGCTTACATGCAGACCAATTTTCTCACGTATTGTGTCTTTGTATGCAGAACAAAACGATCTACAGTTTGCTGTTCCTGGTGGATTGATAGGTACACCAACATAAACACATTATCTAAATTACAGATAATGTAATAGTGTAATCAGCATACATATGCTGTAACAGCATTGCTGTTGAATTTAAATGAATGTACTCATTCACAAAATATCAATGCTTTAGGTGTTGGAACGATGATTGACCCAACCTTGTGTCGTGCTGACCGTATGGTGGGCCAGGTTCTTGGATCAGTGGGTGCTTTGCCAGAAATATTTGTGGAAATTGAAATTTCGTATTATTTGTTGCGGCGTTTGCTTGGCGTTCGTACCGAGGGGGATAAAAAGGGGGCAAAAGTAAGGTTACACAACTGCGTTCATAGTAAAATTACTCTACTTTTTCTACCTGGTTATAATAATTTAAAACTTACGTGCAGGTACAAAAACTCACGAAAGGTGAAGTACTGATGGTAAATATCGGATCCTTGTCTACTGGAGGGCGAGTAAATGCTGTCAAAGCTGATTTAGCTAAAGTTGCTCTAACAAACCCAGTTTGCACAGAAATAGGAGAGAAAATTGCATTGTCCCGTCGTGTTGAGAAACATTGGAGGTAAACTTTATCTAATTTTTTGTTACCTTCAACCTTACATCACATCAAATCTTCTAACATTTGTCCACTCTTCTTCATCACAGATTGATTGGCTGGGGCCAAATCCGAAGAGGTCAAACGGTTCAACCTACCATAGACAGGAAATGAATGGAATGTCAGAAATATTTGTGTAATGCTCCTATATTTTATTTGTACCATGTTTGTGAAAGTTTTGTTTAAAAAACGATTAAAATTTACTTCAGTATTTATTTATACTCGTTGTCATTTTGTGTATGCAGAAAATGCAGATTTCTTCGGCTACAACACTGATCAAACCCACACTAAGCATACGCCGTATATTCTATTACATCTAGAATTACTGTGTTGAGAGTTGCTTAAAAAATTCATGGGTTTGGGGTGGCAAAATCGAATGTTACTATATTTTTAACATTTTTATTCATACATGTCGATGCTATACAACTATGTCACATTATTAATAAGTTTATTAATTAGTAGTAATAAATTAGCTAAATAGCTATGAAAATAGTTTCATTCATTTAAATAGACGATTGTCTAAATCGGGTTTGGGTAGCTCCGGCTCACATCATGAGGAGCATCGAGTGTCTCATTTTCACATAACACAGAGGGAATTCAGCAGTTGTGTTCTTAGCCACAGCCGCAGCCTTTGTTTACTACGATCAAGTAAATACGATCCACATCCACTTTCGTCTTCACTTTCGCATGCAAATAGACAGCCTACACGTTTTTGACGACGGAAGTGCCGAGTGTGTGCTGCAATTGAAAACACAGTTATACAAAAAGTGACAGATTGTCCAGTGTTTTCTTCACTGTTTCAAGTAAATTTTGTAATGGCTACAGGTGTTGTACTGGACGAATAACGAATTTAGCAGCATTTAGAAATAATTCGAGAGGGTTTACAATTAAAGTTTGACAGAATTCCGTGTATGAATGTGACTTTCTTTGTGCATTTCTTTAGTTTTGAATCAAAACTAAAAGGAAGATTTTCACTTAATCGGATTGACTAACAACTAAAGGTAAGAAGCGAGTTGCATACTTACTGATTAAAGTGATGAATGAATGGCGTTCTTCAGCTTTTATATTGCTTCCACAAGCGTATAGTGATAGTTCAGAATTATCTGAAGGCGTCTATTAAACATAATGCTGTTTTTAAAGAGTTTTTGTCTACTTTGGTGCTAATTTTAGAGTATCATTGCATAGCCGAGACATGAGTTCGTTAACGGACGAGCAGCGTCGACGAATGGAAGAAAACCGACGTAAGGCCCTGGAGAAACGTGCCGCTGCTGCTGCCAGGGCTGGGACTGCAGGAAATTTAACCGGCAGCAACAATAGTAATGTCCCGGTAAGAACGCAGGGTGCTATTACTAACAAACCGACAGCGACCGTGACACGTCCGGGTGAAATCCAGAGTAATCTGTCAAAAAATGTAAGTCTTATCATACCTAATGTGACTCATCAGAGAGAGAGAAGGAAGAGGTTCTTCCAGCTATTTACGAAATCTACGCTGTAAATATAGTAATACCACTACCACCATTGTAAAAGTTTTGATTTGATTGTTGGGTCTATGATAGACACAGAATGTCAGCAGTACACATGCACCGTACACGAATTTTGCTGGTCCGGCCCAGAACAGTATTTCAAGCACTTCATCAAAAAAGATGATTCCAGCAATACCTCAATCTACATTTTCAGGAATGACGGTAACTGGTCACTGTGCAATGGTGGCAAGGGATAGATTTCTGGTTGATGTCGGTTATCATCAACAGTTAATCGCAGTTTTCAAATCCATCAGTGGTCATCAATATGGTAAGGAAAGCTCGTGGTGTTTTCGATCACATGATTAGACGTTTAGTTTTGGGACTAACAATCTAATAAGGCACGCCGCTCTCATATTGTTTAGATGCTTCTACAAAGAGGTGGACATTCCCAATGTCAGAGCACAATACGTTAATGACCGCCGTGTCCAGTTTGCGCCCTATGGTCTCAATAGGAGGGCTTCCTATGTTCGTGCACAAGGTGATTTGACAATTTATACCCCATCTACTAGTACTGCATCATCATCACTACATAACCTTATTATGAACGGTACGAATCTTTATTGTATAGATTTTTCGAAATGTACCACCAGGACCGAGGGTCATTCCAGCGATAGATCTCAGTATGATCGACAAGACTTTGGTGAATGCTTTGATGCCGTTTCAGGCGGACGGCATTCGTTTTGGAATTAGTCGACAAGGGCGATGTCTAATAGGTGACGACATGGGGTTGGGGAAATCCATTCAGGCCCTGGGGATTGCCCATTATTATTTCAGCGAATGGCCACTGTTGATTGTGTGTCCAACTTCAATGAGGTTTGCTCATACGTTGCTATTATTAATAATTGAGTGAGCATAATAATAATTATTACGTTACGACCATCCAATGTAATATTTCAAATTACAATCACTAGGTATGCTTGGAGAGAATCCATCTGGAACTGGCTTCCCACCGTACCAGCTGGAGGAGTCTCTGTAATAGGGACGGGAAAAGATAGTGTAGCTAATGCCAAGGTACTAATAACAAGTTACGATATGTTACAGAGACGACCCGAAGACTTTTCCCATTGTTTGGTTATTATAATGGTAAGTTTGACGCCTTCACTGTGATATTGATGATGACTGTAAGAGTTAATGTATGGCCTATGGCTAATGTATTGTTTATGTTTAATTCATTTTAGGATGAATCACATCACTTAAAAAATCATAAGACAGCTAGAACTAAAGCAGCTATTCCAATGATGCAGAGGGCGAAACGCTTAATCTTATTGAGTGGTACACCAGCTCTTTCAAGACCAATCGAATTGTTCACACAGATATCCGCAATTAATCGTCACCTCTTCCCAACGTAACTCGTACTATGTACTGTTTTGCATTCCTACACTCTACACACCTTGTGGTATACTAACAAATTCGTATGCGCTTTCAGGTTTAATGATTTTGGAGTTCGATATTGTGATGGCAAGAAGAACCCTTGGGGCTGGGACTTTAGTGGTTCATCCAACATGGAGGAACTACAGGTTCTTTTGGAGGAAACCATTATGATAAGACGGCTCAAATCAGATGTGCTTCAACAGTTACCGTCAAAATTACGGTACATAATAAATGTAGCTATTATTTATCAAAGTGAATGACTGAATTATATATAGATAGTTTAAAATCAAGGTTACACTTTTTTAAACTTTCGGTTTCGATTCCAGAAAGCTAATGGTATTGGATCCCACCTTGGTTCGTACGAAGAATAAATCACTGAAAGCAACAGCTGCGGCATTTAAAACGGACAATTTGAAGGGTATGGAACGGAGAGGAAAGCTTCTGGAATATTACTCAGAAACAGCAATTGCCAAGTTAGATGCTGTCACGTAAGTACATAATATGTAAATAAGTAATTCAGAGATAATTAAGATTATGTTGACTAAAATACTAAGGTCGCCAATTTGCAAATGAATAGAGCATACATCAAGGAGCTTATCGAGGACGGAAAGAAGTTTATTTGTTTTGCACATCACAAGACGATGATGGACGGCATTTGTACGATGTTGGAAAACATGCAGACGCGGTGGGAAAATAGCTTTTCAAAATATAGTGTATATATAACTGATAATAATAATAATAGTTTATATTACCATTTGTCAACAGGTATGTTCGTATTGATGGTACAACCAATGCCGAAGATCGACAAAATGCTATTCAAATATTCCAGGCCCACGACAACGTTCCGGTGGCCGTGTTATCTATCACAGCAGCTAATTCCGGTATAACACTGACTGCAGCAAATCTCGTTATTTTCGCAGAGCTGTACTGGAACCCTGGGGTGGGTTATTAAAACTATTACAAATGGTTGAAACCTGTTATGTAATATAATGCTTTCTATATGTTTGTACCAAAAAGGTTCTAACCCAGGCCGAAGACAGAGCACACCGAATCGGGCAACTTGACAGCGTTTTAGTGGAGTATCTAGTTGCAGGAGGAACTGCGGATGATGTTTTGTGGCCCATGATCCAGGAGAAGCTGAATGTGCTTAATCGTGCGGGCCTTAGTAAAGATAATTTTAGCGACGCTAATGCAACCGCACTAATTCAGCGAAATGAAGGGCCTCAGCAAACGAAACTAGACGATTTTTTCATGAGTCAGGACATTAAAGAATGCAGCGAAATAGAAAATGATAATCTGTTGTTGGATCAATTAATGGAAGACTCTTTTAATTAGTCAAATGTAAATATTGCAAATATGTACCAGACGCAAGAAATAAAGTCACGAATTATGTTTTCAATATTAATACAAGTTTTTGCTATACAAATAAGTTTATTTCAGTTTTACTAAAAAAACAAACCATTTCATGTCATGGGTATACCACGAAGCAGTAAAATATTTAACAACCAGAACCTGAAATAATGCTATTCACTATTCTTGACAAAGCTCTTAGTTTCGCTCGTTACGTTTAAAACCTAAACATTATAAGTACTATCAAACATGTACGTCATATTATAAAACCTGCAATTCGTCATTGCTGTCCGCTGGAGTCAATTTAAAATAAATTTCTGGGATTTGTCCCGTAGGCATTCCGGTTGGATTAGCCAGTTTAGCGTCACCGTCAGAGGAACTAGCATCCTTAAATTCGACGACAACTGGGATTTTCCCGCACATGGTTAACAGTTGGGCTTTGCCATTCATTCCATAGTATGTATCCGGGCCCTGCAAATAAAAAATACAAATGTCAACTTTCTCATACATCCTACCCTTAGCAAGTAACGGATCCATTCCATATCATCATCACCTTGATTTGAACCGCAATGGTGTACCACTGATCCGGATAAATGTAAGCCGGCTCCTTCAAATTGACCTTAAGGTTTTCGAAGCTTATCTTTTCCTCTTCTACTTCTACAGTGCACCGAGATATCTCACGGTGTTGAAATCCATGTATGTGAATTTTTATCTCTATATCATAGTGTTTTTCGGTGTAGCGCGGACGCTTCCGCTTTCCCTCCACCATGTTTTCTTGTAACATCGTCTTATGTAACGAATAAAGTCCAATCCCAGTTATGATTATCGTTCGCGATACTCGGAAGCTGCAAAGCAAAAACAATCAGATACATCTTTCCCGCTATCAATGCTTGCGTACAATAATAAGTATACTTTGTTTTAACCAGTTCTTACCTAACTCGATCATATCTTCCAGGTCTATATACCCAACGTTTACCACCAGCGCGAGATAAAAAGCGACTGATTTCAAATTCGCTTCTTGGGTCATCAAATGAGGTCAATTTGTTTTGCTGAATCACAAAGTACCAGTACGACTTGATTACTTATTAATACCGACAAAGCAGTTACATATATACAACTATCTTACAATCTCACACTTACTATATTTGGATCAGTAAACTTTGGCAACCTTATCATACCACCACTTCCCAAAATTTCGAACATTTGTTCCTCCAAAGCAAGGTGGTTACACAGCATTTCATCTCCTTGCTTCTTCTTAACCCATCTAGACATTTAAAATTCAAAAGATTAAAACTGTGAACTATGATAACTATGTATGTAAATAAACGCTGACAAGCCAAACAATGCACTACGAGACGGTGCAAGTAATTTTTAAGTAAGCATAAAAATTATAATACAATATTATATAATGAAGTGAATTGGTGGAATACAAGAATAGTAATAGAAGTTAATTAAAGCGTAATTAAGATGGTAGAATTCTACCTTAGATAAAATCGAAGAATTTTGTAATCAGAGGAGAACCACATGTTACGTTTTCTAAAAATGAAGCGAAGTTTCTCCTTCTCCAGTTCAAGAAATTCGGGTTTCTCAAAGACTTTTTCTCCTAACCTGGAAATTTCCGAATACGCCAATAAAAGATGGGCAACGTTCTCAACGAAGAAAAAACCTTGTTGAATACAACTTACCCCCAAATCCGATCGAGAACCTCATGCATTATTTTTTCGTCAAAATCACCACATCTAAATATAATGTCAAATATGACAAAAACATTGTCATCCGTCAGCTCATCACAGAAGAATTCTCGACAACGTTTCTTCATCTCGTCAATCTGGTACAAGTCTCCCATGTAGTACAATATGGGTGCGTTCCGAAGGTTTAACTTTACGTCATTGGTATAAAGAAACTAGATACGGTGTATAAAAACGCAAAACCTTCATTGTGTACTCTTGACCAGTAATTCACTCTAACTGACCAGATAATCAATTTCAATCAATGAGAATTTACCTCTATAAAGACCCGGAAATCTTCGGCAAAAAACTTGGTGTTTGTCAAGTTGATTTCCTCCTGGTCCCACCGGTCGCTCGCCAACGCTGCAAAAAATTCCGACTTGGGACGTAGGACAGATTTGTGAGCATATATTTTTTCCGCATTGCCATCCTCGCCCTTTACCAGGAAGGAAATATCCCGCTTGATTACGTCCGAAGTCAACATGAAACGCATAAATTCCCGCAATGGCATATCTCGCCGAGACATCTTTTCCCGTAAGAACTCCGCTGGGAGACTTGATGAGAACTCGGATATTTCGGCCACCACCGTCACATCATCAACCCGTTCAGAGGACCCCGTCATTTTACCATTTTTTGTGTCCATGATGCCTGCTACTTAAAAAACACAACCTCAATTAATCATGCCTAATCATGCTTGCTTCCGCCCGTCTCGACAACAGTTTCCACCCCTCAGCCTCACTACTGACACTACTTACTCACGATTTTAAGATGAACCTGAAACAACAGGCGATAAGCCGGGAACACAAAGGTCAATTCCAAGAGACAATGAGAACAAGGAGACTTTCAACATAGGTACTTTCTCACGAATCAAAAATTAAACAATTTGAAAGAAACTGCCAGGTCACTAAAGTCAACTAGAAACTAGATCCTGAATACGTTGAGCTAGTTGTCGAATGTCTACCAATGTAGCTGGAACAGATACTCCTGAAACAAAATCACCTTCGAATTACTGCGAAAGTCGATCAGGCTGTAATGGATGGAAGGATGCCAATCAAGCTTCTGAAATGATTGGTGGAGGGAACAAATTTCTTTCAGTGCTAAATTCCACATAAGTGATAAGTACCACACAATTTTGTATTGGTGAGTGTATCTAAACGTATGAACAAAGGAACGCGAAACAAAAACTTGAGTGGCTTCATTCCTACTTTCAACGCGCTTCGATTGTTGTGCAGAAATGACGTGAAAACACGTTATGTATGAATATGTATTATGCTCGACACACAACCTGAACGGATTACTCATGTTACCAAAAAAGAACACTGAACCTAACTGGAAGGAGTGCAGTCATGGATTTATTTTGTTGTTTGTTGCCGTTTTAGCTCCAGTTCATCGATGAGTTATGCGTTCATCAAATTGAATTTTCAGTATGATAACGTAAAAGAGATTCCCTTATAACTACTAGACATTATAATGTCTTTTGATAACGTATAGTGTATAAACTAAACATACAGCTTTCCTGTCTATGAGTTGAAGAAACTCTCCCTACAACGCGTGAGGAACGACAAGATGTGGCTATTTAAAGGGGAGAGTCCGTCTACACCCCCAACGGAAAGTTCTCGCCCCGATCAAAATGACAAGCTTCACCAACCGCTGGAGTCAAATGATAACCCTAATGTCACGACCGCACATCCATTTGCCCATCGCATGAACTTCCAGCGCTTGTCTAAGGCTGCGCTATTGGCAAAACTGGAAGCGAAAGCTGGTCAACACAATTTGACGGAAGTGAAGACCGAAGACAGCAGTCCGAAAGCGCCAGTTGTTAAAGAGCTTAAAAGCGATGTTGCAAGTCGACTAAGTACACGACCCCTGACAGTGGTGAGACGTTCGGAAGTGGACATGTTGCATTTGAGGGAGGAATGCTATGACACGGAGAAGCTCGGTGAAAGTGCGTGTCACAAAGTATTGAGAGAAAGGTGTCACTCCTTTCTCTACCGGGGTTACTCTTGTAATCAACTGTTCATTCATCCAAAAAGTATTATGAAGATTTTCCTTTGACTTTCGTCAGATGAGCTTATCGCAATCCCAATTCTACCTGCGGATGAAATGGAAGGTTTAACAGCAGATATCAACTTGTGGTACAGTCAAAGGAGGCGCTTCAACTGTCTTTTTGGAGTTGCTATAATTTCCTCTGTGATCCTGGTGGTTATCAGTATTATTGTGTCGGCCCTGTGGTACGGTGATCCTCCGTTGTTGCTGCCGGAAAGTGGTAGCATACCGGGTTCCTTTCAGTATAACATTCACATGTGTGGACAATTCTTCAATGTGGCACTGGTCACATTTGGTATTTAAATAGAGAACCAAACTCAATTTGCTGCCACCAAAGACTTGTCATATCCTAAAAATGTTTAGTCGACTTTCTTTTTCCAATGCAGGCGGCATGACATTTAGGCTGTTGCCTCATACACGTCAGAAGACTGTTATTGGATGGCATGTTTTTGTCCTGATGCTTGGCTTCTTCAACTTTGGGATTTCCGTCTACTATGGAGTAGTTTATCATGAAACTTTCACCGCTCAACCGGCTCACTTTTTCAGCTTACATAGTTGGCTCGGTTTATTGACATGCGTTCTCTTGTTTGCATCGGTAATACTCTACGCATTACGTGTGGACTAACTGCTAGCTAACTTTATAGCAGTACTTGGAATCTCATAAAAATTGAATTGTGCAAACATGGGGAAATCAACTCTTCTTGTAAATCTGTCAGTGTTTCACAGGTTTTCTACTCTTATACTATCCGAGTCTCCTGGTACTACGATCTCACCACCCCGCTGCTGTTCTCACTCTCATGCTGTGTGCAGCTAGCCTAATAACCGGAGTGTATAGTAGGGCTCAAGGGCAAATGAGGTGAGTCCTTCTTCTGCAAGGACACATAGGTTTTCTTAAAGTAATGGACGGTGACTCTGCCAAAATTATAATTATATTAAGCAGAACTTAATTAATGATTGATGGCGTCTCTTTGGTTGTAGGACCCTCTACCAATCACAACCGCACTCAGCGTTTGTATTCTTGACTAACATCAGTGGAGTTGTGACACTTGCTCTATGCATAGTTTCGAAACTCGCCCTCACAGATTTTCAGTACAGACGACGACCCAAACCGCAGTGGGATGTTGTAGTTTACAGGAATTTTGAGAGAATGGAAGAAATTTACTTGGACATACACCAGGAGTACGAAAGCTTTGAGGACTGGGTAGCTGACATGAACAAGATGAGATTGCGTCTTCTACGGGAACCTCATATCCTTGTTAAAGGTCACTAGCACACATCAGAGCAACTCCAAAATATCAACCTCTTTACTGGATGTATTTACATATTGTAAAAGAATCTGTAAGGTGTTTGATTTCCTAGATGTGTAGATGTACTGCATTAAATAACTTCTTAGGGGTAAATAGAGTCAAATGATTGTACGCAGATCTTTTCTCAACTAAATTCCACCAAGGTTAACCTTATGAAAGGCTTTTCATTTACAACATGACAATTTTAGTCAATTTTGTGTTTAATGTGCAGTTAATGAACCATCCGATAGCTATAATAATGGCAAAACATCTACTGAAGCATGCTCAACACAGTTGCATAGTAGAGAAGCGAGCTATACAAAGGAGAAATACACCAGCGTATTAAAATTGTTTCCTAAATACATACGACTGCATGATAACTAAATATACAAACGCCAGTCTTGATCATAATTAATTCTGTGTTCTCAGTCAGTGCCATAATAATGTGTCTCGCACTTGAAGCTTGGTTGTTTCATAAAAAAAATCAACTTATCTGAAAATTTAAAATGATGGCAATTTGTATGTTTGTATCACCAATTACCAAACAAGCTGATGCTTTCATCAGCGTAGCAGAACAAAGATAACAAATATAGCGAGCAACAGGGAAAGGTAAATATTGTTATGTGAGTCGAATGAAACTCTTACCACAAAGCTCACAGATTTAAATGGATATTTACACTATTACTAGCATCGAATCCTTTTTTGTCATGTAGCGGTAATGCATACGTGCTAGATTTGTACTTCGATGTACTCTGTACACATTGTGGATGAAAGCTCTTGTGATGAAAGGGCAGAGGCGAAACGAACTGCTGCTTCTGCTTGAACAGTGTGTTTGCCATGAATGAGTGAGTGGAAAAAGTCGATGAAAATGCGTGGTCGTCTTTCTTGATACCTTGTTATATAGCCTACTCTCTCTGGCTGGTCCTCATTACTCTCTGCAATGTGATCTCAATTTAACAGCAAGAACCAGCCAGCATACGGCAAACCTCACCTCTTCGTTTCACTCCAGCTGGTCATAAATACGAAGCACATACTTGTGGAATGTGAGGTGCAAAAGAGAGGTAAAGGGTGTTATGATGATTTTAAGGAAGACGTGATAACATCAATTTCACGTACACTCAGAATCACAACAAACAGAGTGAAAAGCTCATAATATCCTCAAAAAAATCAAGAAGAAACGAAATAGAAAAGGATGTAAAGGATTTGCACAATACCAATCGAATACAGAGAAGAAGAAAAACTTTTCTCCAGCTTGATGGAGTATGTGTGTGGGGCAAATTAAGTGAAGACATTTGAACATTTTGTGGAAGACAACTTCGCACAAACTTTCGCTCCCAGTCGTCATTCGGCTGAAGTGCTTGCGACAGGTTTTTGTAAATTGGATCTCTCTCTCCTTTTCTCGTCCTCACTGAGGGTAGGCATGTTATTACTGACGGAGATTGAGGAATTAAGTGGATTTGAAGGGATACCTGGGAGTAACTCTCTAATCAAATAAGAAACAAGAAAATTGCTACGCTTCTCCTGCTCTCTGCTAATCTTACTTGGAGAAAACAAGCGTGCGTCTGCTGGATATTTGCACTTTTCTCAAAACTTGGAATGTACAATTAGAACGATAAAGTTGTTGTGATGCATACATGTGTTTGAAATACACATCGGATTACAAATAAATTGAAGCAGGTTGAAGTTTCGTTAAAAACCGCAGTGAATTTTCATTGCTGCTGCCATTATACAGCATTGTACAATCCATATTAATTGGAGAGTGACGTAAATTTGTCAAAATGGGGAGCGAAGAGGATCCTCGAGATTACGACTTTAGCCGGAGAGTATTCAAAGGAGGGTTTATTGTTGCTGCTGTGTCCGGCATTTTAATGTGGTTGATGATCTTTGTCTGGGTTTTTGTATTTACGGGTGGAGTGACATGGGGATCGAATCCCAACACAGAAATCAATCTACATGTCATTCTCATGACCATCTTCATGGTTTATTTGCAAGGGCACGGTAGGCTTGTTTAAAATGTTTCTTTATCTGCTTCAACTTACAATTACTGAATTCTAATATTGTAATAATGGAACGAGTACAGGATTCCTGAATGTGAATTTTGTACTTGAGAAGATTTGAATTTATACGATAAATGTTACATGCGTAATGAAATCGTGATCTATTGTTGATTGCAGGAGCAATTCTTTTCAGAACTTTACCGAGCAGACCAAAAATCCAAGTCAAATTGATCCACGCTGGAATTCACCTTTCGTCAGTGATTGCTGTCTCTGTTGGACTTTGGTATGAAATAAATGTCAAGATTCGAGTCGTTTGTATGCATATTTGATATGCTGATATTTAAATGTGTTGTCTATGAATAGGAGTGCTGTAAGGGCCCACAGGATGAAAAACCAGCCTCATTTCTATACACTGCACAGTTGGATCGGCATCATCTCACTCATTATGTTCTATGGACAGGTACTAAGAATTACTAGAGTCCGGGGAAGAATTTCCTGCATTTGAAGTCATCTCGGAAATAAAACGATATTGAAATGGTATTGATTACGTATGGATAATAATACCTTCATTGTACTTGTACTCTGCAGTTCTTGGCTGGATTTTTTGTGTTCCTACTTCCGTACGCATCAATTCGGATCCGTAATTTCGTCATTCCATACCATAAGTTCTTTGGTCCTCTCATTTTTATCTCTTCATGCATGGCAGCAGCTACTGGGATGATGATGAAAGCTCTTGGAGCACTTGGAGGGTATGAGATGTATTGATCGAAAAATTCTTTACATTCCGGAGCTTTTTCTTAAAAAATGCTATACAGAAATTTGTGCCACCTAAGCAATTCAGTCTTTGTTGAGTAATATCATAGTGTTCAGGAAAGTAGATAATTTTTGTTGTTTCAAATCGGAAGGTGGACAGTTTGAATCTATATATCTTATGAAAATAATATTGTCAGTTTGGAACACAAAAGAAACTTGTAACTATAAAATGTATTTTTTACTTTACAGTGGAAAATACGAAACACGGTCGGCCGGTGCTATCACTATCAATTTTGCAGCCATGTTCCTTCTCGTCTTTGCTCTGACAGTCATATTTTTGGTGACTGATCCCCGCTTTCGGCGAAGACCAAGACCTGAAGGTGAAATGCTGTTGTCTGACTCGGGTGGATCTCAGTAACTTGGATTGTACCAGAAAGTCTATCAGATAATCACGTAGTAGTGGTACCTGTCCGCTTAGGCTTTGTGCTTTAGACTATGTGTAATTATTCTTTGGAGAAAGGAAGCTGTGCGGTCCACACTTTGTTGGTTGTATGTCAGAAGTATCCATAATATTACCTAGTATGTGCAAGACTTTTAATATAACAGTCAATTCGGTATTGTAGTATTCGGTAATCCACTACTACTTCCATTACAAATGAGGAGTAGTACTTTTCAATTTCCCATTCCATGGCGTAACTGATGTTGGGAAGTAAAAAGTAAGCACCAACCTGTTTTAAAAGCCTAATTTTGAATATAACCAAAAAATCTGACCCGTTCCATAGAGCATCCAACTCCTCTTTGAATTCTTTAAATAGTGTATTTAGCAAATATAACGTCCTAGGTATTTGAAACCGTCTTAGGTACAAATTCATGGTATGTACACACACCATGTAACCGTAATTCTAGCATGTTCGCCGTGTGCTTTTGAATGGAAAAGTTGCCATTTACATTGAGTTCACCAACTCGCCGCATATTTATACCTATACTCTGTACCCTGAGTTCATATACTTTGCAGAATGACATAATGTGGTTGTCGTATCTGTGAGTATAATGTTTTTGTCTGTGATTATATGGAATAACATGTTGGTTTAAAAGGCACATGCTTTAAAAACGCAAAAAAGAAGAATTTATAAAACGATAGATTTCAATATATTTTCTAATGTTACCATTATATGTTCGAAAGCACAAAAAATTCGTGCAAACCGACAATCTGAAGTTGAACTGACTATTTATTTTTGCGCAATCTTAAGTTATGGAGTAGATGTAAAACGAAGATAATTTGCACATACCTACTTTTAGTACTTCCTGCAAAGATAGATTTTTGGAAAGTATTTATGTGTGTACCTAATAAGGACTAGCCACACACATTTACCTTAGTCTTGGAAATTCATAGTATAAACTGTTTCCTTCCTAACGAAGGACCACGATGATCCACCTGAGTATGTTGAATTAAACACAAAACGCTATACGTATGTCGTCCTTCTGCTTCTGAGACCTTTGAAACTTAATTGTAACTTTCAGCTTAAGGAATTGGAAAGTTTGAAGATTTAATCTTCTTGGGGATCAGAGTAAAATTTTAACAGGTATATTATGGTTCTGCTCTTATACGGATAGATAGTTGAAAATCAGTACTCAGTATTTTATTCTAAGCATAAATAAATGTTTTAATTTTAAAGTATGATAAAATGTAGTATCAATGTATTTATCTGTATACCATGCATAGTATACTTTATTACATCTTTGGTTTGTAACGATTGGTGCAATTCGTCGGTAGCTAGTGTTCTTGTCACTTACCGACCCATGTAAATAAGAATGAATGATACCGATTCTATTTGAGGCTTCTGTGATGATCCAACCCTCTCGATTTGTCAATTCAAATTTTTATGTGAACTTCTAAGCAGATGTATAGTGAAACAAATGAATAAACGAAACAGTTCATGTTTCTAAACTGCACTCACCCTTCCTACTGCATTCGGTTTCCTGTTGTCCACCAAATTTTTTCAAAAGCGTTTTGAAAACGACACACACAATCATTTATATTTATTTCTCCGACAAATCATAACATCAGCATGATTAAATCACGCTTTATAGTACATTGACAACTGCTCTCTTGTGCATTCTCACTTACATCAATTTGCAGAATAATACGTACATGGTTATAACAGTCATGGCTATATACTCGCTGTGATTTAAATACATATATATACAACACGTAAAACATTTGTAACAAACCACCATTCTGGTTAATAGTAAGAAATAATACAAAATACAACAATAAAGCACCACAATTAGTACTCCTGTTTAAAAAGAAATCCATATATAATACAGAGCCTGTGTTGGTTAAAATGAAAGGTACATATTTTTGCTTTTGATTGTGTTAACAAAGTTTTCAACAAATCCTTTCACAGTGCCTTTTGGAAAGCCAATAATTCATGAGCACACAGTCCTCGTTGTGTTTACATTAAATACTCAATGACCAAAGCTTGTGCAGTATGTGTGTAATCCTTAGCATTTAAAATTTCATGTTTCATGTTATATATTATAATACTTTTGCTAATTAATAGATTTATTGTATTCTAGAAACAAGCAGGTAATTTTATAACTTCAAAACATAGTAATAAGTATTCAACTTCAACGCACTGACCGCCACGCAGCATTTCCACATCCAATAAAATCGTGTGACACATCACTTCAAGAACCGATTTTAAAGCAACCCATAACCCAACACAATAATTGTTCAAATTATTTTATCATGATCAAGTGTGAACATTGAATGTTCAACATTCGTTACAACGTAAAAGCTAACTGAAATGAAATCATTTACATTACATAGGTATTTAGGTATGTCACCACATGTCATAAATAGTACCTTTATACTTACCCCGTCATACAAGTAGCTTATGTATGTGTCTCTCGAAGGAAGACAACACGGTTTGCATGCTCATCACCATTTCCCAATGGGAATCACGAAAAGCTGCACCTTGAACGGAAGCGTGAGTGTTCCAGGTAAAATACGGGAAAAAAGGTCTAAGTGTTGTATTGAATATCCCATAAAAACGTAGCTAGCTCTTCATGTATTTGCAGAGTAGTAATCTTCCTGTAGACTTATATATCTGCACATTGTATTGCACATAAACGAAAATCATCTAGTAGTTGTGTCCGTAGAGCTTGGTGTTCAGGTTGGTAATTTTAACTGGACTGCAGCTTTCGTTGAAGTGATCGTGTCTCTTGAACAGCAGCAACAATGCTCCGGACAGCCTCTTCATGTCCCTCAAAACTGTCAGCTTTGTGCAAAGTGCTTCCAACAGCCAAACCTTGGTCATCATCGTAGAAGAGGGATGAGCGTGTCATGATGCCAGAAGTACTCCCACTCCTGACAATCGCCGTGTGCCCACCACTGTGCCGTGAGCTGCTGCCACTCCCACTTCCAAATGGGTCGTCTGGAGAGAGTTGTGGTGTTGAAATGGATTGTTCCCGTTTCCCTGGGCCAGAGAACTGAGAACTTTTCCCAGCCTCCCATGAATGTTGTCGTGTGACCAGGGCGGCCTTGGAGCCTGCTCTTTTCACAGTCACCACAGACCGCCTGTCAAAATCAATGCTTGACTTGCGACTGTGACCTGTGCTATTTTGCTCCGTGCTCAGTGACACCAAACTCTCCATCGAAGACGGTTTCTTTTGAAGGGGAGCGAATGCACTGTGACCCCCTCGCCCGCTTCCACTCCCGTACCCAGACTGACCTCCAGATGAACTTGGTGTCAACCCACCAGCGTGGTGTTGTTGCTGTTGTTGGGCTAAGTATCCATACAAGTAGGACTCCTCCAAACTTTTGGAAAGTGTGGCCGAAGGCGAGGAGCGAGTGCTCCTTGGTTCTTCATGAACATATACCCTGACTTGTTGAGTGCTAGTCCCCGGGATGGGAGGAGGAGGCTTACGTGGTGGAGCTGATTGTGACCTACTCACGGGAATTGACTTTGCCATCGGGAGAAACTGGTAATCATCATCAATTTCCTCATGTCCATTCCTACCACGGAAATTCGGAGGCTCTGGGGGCTGTGGCCTGGAAGTAGGAATGTGATTCCTGGTCGGTTGGTAGTGCTGCGGTATTGGTGGGGGAGGGCGATGTTGCTGGGAATGATGATGATGATGATGATGCTGCTGAGCTGCAGGAGGAAGCTTGGGGACTGGAGGCATATCGGAAGATGAGCCCACTCCCGGCCCTCTCTTCTCCTGCTCACCACTTGCGGATGTTGCAAACTGGAGTGGGGGATAAGTGAGGCCGTGTTGGAGGAGCTGTTGTTGCTGAGCATGGTGATGGTGGGAATGATGATGAGTGTGCTGCTGGTGGTGAAGAAGATGTGCTTGCTGTTGGAGCACAGCTTGCTGCTGCCTTTGTTGCTGGTGCTGCTGCTGTTGTAAAATGTGCTGACTCTCTCTTTCAATAAGACCCTGATAAAGTGATAGAATTCTGGACGCATCCTTTGAGCTTGTTGATAACGATCTGAGCAAAGCCTCAGTTTCTAACTGCCCAGCACTACGGGCACGGGACTCCTTAGATAATTTACTAGGTGGTCGTTCATCATCACTCTTTGACTTGACGAAAGACTTGGCGCGACTATAAATAGGCCGAGACTCACGTCGTTGACTACTGGTGTCGCCCTGTCGAACGCCGGAATTCGCCAGAGCTAGTGCTGCCACCGCTGACGTGGTGCTGTCCATCGGTGTCAAGGTCCCATACTGACACTGTGCATCATACATAGATAAAGCTCGTCTACCCATCACAGTGGTCGCTGGAGGTACTTGAGAAGATTGCGGAAGAGGTGGTTGAGGAATCGTGCCCCCGGACGATGAACTGCTTACCCCACTTGCCGAACTCTTTTTCCTCTCATCCTTCGACCTCACCTTGTCCATTAGCTGACTGAGTACACCTTTCTTTGCTGAACACTGATCAATTGTACAACCCAGCCTTACCGTTCCACACGTTACCGGAATGAGCCTTCCCGGAGCTCCGATTTGAGCGTGAGGCTGGTACGACGTATCTATTTGAACGTACTCCATGTTCTCCGATTGCTGCGGAAATGGGCGGATCGCCTGCAACGCTTGCTGCTGTTGTTGCTGCTGCTGGTGGAGCTGTTGATGACCCGGAGTGAGCGGATGCTGGAGATGCTTCACGGACATTGTTTGGCCGAACGGCATGAATGGTATAGGGGCTGGAGGTGGTTGTACTCCTGGGGTGTGCTGACCGCTTACACCGATGGGAGCGGGGGGTGCTGCGGGTGACGCTGCGGGAAGGGTCGCCTTTGTGACTATAAATCGACCTGCCCGGTTGACATCAGATTGAACAGCGGAACTCGCTCCCTCCTTTCCTTTCTGGGGAGCACTTGGTCCAGCAACAGCAGCAGCAGCTACTAGAAAATCCAACATAGAGAACAACTCAGACTCAGTGAATACATAGACATACAAGGGCATGATTCCTCATCCACACGGGGTACAAACTGCCTTCCCTGAGTATACAAATTGTGCACTTTCTAAACCACGCCCAGTTCCCATTAATCGTTTCAAGTGAAAGCGAAGAAGCTGATGTTACCTTGTTCTCCTCCTTACAAGAATAATCTCAATTCTTCTTCCTCTAACCTCCATTCTTCCTCAAACATTTCCTTCTTTAAAACATGCGGCGAGGATTGTGCTGCCCAAGCGTTTGTACGTGATGCATCTTCAAGTTATACGTGTTTGCCGTTTCTCGTTTCCCAAACATAAAAATTATATTCTAACCTCAACCTTATCCCTGCTACGTTCATTTTCGCTTTACATACGTGGCCGACACCTACATTTGCGGCCGATTTTTTTTGTTAGCCTCACATCATCATCATGTAAAAAGTACCTACGCGCTTTTTTAGCACTCACTCACATCCCTCAGTCAGAGAAAGGGAGTGAGACGGTTTACATCAAGTATCTTTGAGTATGAAAACCAAAATTATATCAAGACTTTACGCAGCATGACTTTTTCTGTCTTTCTCCATCTCCACACGTGCATGCCATTTTGCCTTGTACCCGGAGAAAACTTCTCTTGCCCTCTGTTTGCATATGCATATTAGTATAATCTTCGTCGAATGCACACTTTATGAAACACGCCGCATTTTCCATACCAAATATTGTACTGTTTTAGAGTCAGAGAAGTAAAAAAGTTTTTGATGCCTCAGATGCCTGGCTATCTCCACGCTTTTTTCTCTCTCTTTCTCTCTTGCCTTTTCTCAATGTTCATATGTAGACTTTATTTTTTGTTCTCAACAGACATCTCACTTACAATCTCTCTCTTCTCACTCCTCTTTGTAAAAATGTATTATTTCGAGCTCTCAATATGTCAACACCACTCACACAAAGTACACTGAAATCATGGTTTATGCCAATAATCGTATTATTTACTTTCTTCTCTGGCTGGTGTAAACCCTTTCCCCGTGTGAAGAAGAGGTTTTTTTTCTCTGTCGTCACTTCGTTGCGGCCGTATGCCTTCCTTCCTTCCTCTTATTGCTTGCATCATTCAAAGCATTCTCCCTGTCGTCTTTTACTTTTTGAGAAAGTCATTGACTTGCGCTCGCTTTAACGCGACTGCATTTAAAAATATGTTTTTAACTCGGAGGTTTGTTGACTCCCTTTTCTCGCTAACTGTACTCCCTCCCTCCCCTTCCCACCTTATATATTTTCTGCTCAAATTTCCATAGATCTCACACATTCACATAAAAAAGACCATGGGATGCAAAAAGGACTCGCACGCTACGGATATTAAATGTACAAACACTTTTTCCCAAGCTAAATGTTTTAAAACCTCCGGTTTCATCCTTTGCTGCTTTTTCTCTGACGTGGTAACGGAAAAAAAAGTTCGCTGTGGCCACGTATACTCAAGTCTGCCCTGTACAGTCTTTGTCAAGTTCCCAATCATCTTCCCTTTTCTCTTCCCTCGTCTCTCTCTCTCTCACTCTCTCTCCACTTTCATAGTGTTCGTGCAGAATGTTCTATTATGTAGTTGAGAGTAAGAAAGATACAAAAAATCGCATGGCAAGTCAATGAGCAAGGAGCAACTCTAACTTGGCGTATGTATGCAAACCTTTCTCCCTCTCCAGAGACGAGGCCGCACATGAATTTGTGCACTCAGTTATACATTTTTTCTTTTACCTCTACTAATATACAAAATGTGATCGAGAAGAGAAAGTCAATTTTCCAAGCACAGACCAGACCGGAGAGTCAGCACTGAATTTTCTTTCTTCTTCCACTCCCCTTTCCTCACTCCTTTTGGATTGGAAAATGTAAAGGAGCAACGATGGATGAAAAAGTAGTTGCAGCACTGGTGTTAGTATCTTTGTCAGTGAGAGAAAGTCTTAGACTTTCCTCCAGAATGGAATCGAAAGGAAGTTGAACAAGGGGACGTGAATAGAGAGAATAGGCGAGAAAGAGAGGAGAGAGAAAAGGTAAAAGAAAACTCAAGAGTAAACTTTACACTCGTCGTCGTGTGCTAAATCAAAAGAACGAAAATACTGGAAACATCCATAACTTATTGTGACCAATAAGCGTGAAGAAAATATTCACTGGTTAACACAACACCGCTTAAAAACGAGGCTATATATCGCTCTCTCTCTGTCACTTTCGCAGGCTCAGAGAATCAGGAAAATGCTTGTTCTCCTCTTTTCAATTCAGTCGACTAGGTGCATTATATATCGATTGTCGAAATGGGCACTTTCTCACGTACACAAAAGTATACTTGGATTTGTGAGTGTGTGTATGTGCATTAGGCGTGAGAGATTTTTGAAAAGAGAAAATTGTTCCATGAATTGCTCCAGTTTTTCCACCACAAGATACGATTGTCGTCACTCCGGAAAGTGTGTAATGAAGTAACATGGAAGTAAAAGGGAAAACAAGAGTTACAGAAAAAAGTGGGAGCAAGAGAGAAGCATATGGATATGAACATACACGAGAAGAAAAGGCATTTCTAAAGATATTCATACTTTATATGCCAATAAATTAAGTTTACTGGAGCATAGATAGGAATTAGAATGCACGGGGAAACGCCTGAAAGAAGTCATTAGCTGATGTTTAGTATCTTGAAGAAGTTGACTGCCTTACGTGAACCCTGGTGTTGTCCCCATTTACTATGTAAAACCAGAGCAGATCATGTGTACGGTAAGCAAGCGGAGTTTAACGGCACGCGATCCTCAAATAAACTCGAGCGGTTTCACATTCTTATCTATCGTACATTAAATGTACGTCTGTCTCTGAAGGTATGCTTGGAGCACACCCTCGTGTTTACTTTCCTTATAGCTTACGAATGAGGATGAGATGAGAATAATGATCTGAAACAGAGTCTGCTGATGGACTAACCGTATTACGAAGCAGAGGCGACCGTATAAATGAGAGACCAGAGAGTCTCTTCTGGATGAAATTATTACTAAAAACCTCCTGTTTATTACTGAGAATTGGTTGCCTTTCCCTGGTCTTGGTCGACTTCATCATTTCCCTAGATTGTAGAGACAGAAAGATGCTAAAATAATGAGAAAGAGAGAGAGAGAGAGAGAGTGAAAAGGCAAGTATATAAGGAGAAAAGATGAGAACAGGAAGAAAATAAGATATGCGTGTTCATCCATGAGAAATATGTACCTAAGACGTGCGGACTTGGTGCAACGCAATATGGTTTAGCTCTTCGGCACACTTGAGTGCTTGCCTGTTCCTTTCCAAGTTCTCGTTCTTCTCTCTTTTCCATTATTTGCCTCCCACTCGCCTTCTCCCAAGGTAAACCGTATAAAAGGAGGTACTTTATGATAAAGAATGGAATGTGTCATTAGATTAAGATTATTTACAATACACCGTCCTCCATTCTGCATAATGACGGGAGTGTAATAATGTGTTTTCGGTCTCCTGAAAATTTCCCTATGTCCCATTTTACGCCAACCTTCTGGTATGTA
>JAHZMW010002397.1:0-12272 GCA_027743745.1 Alloscopus bannaensis
ACACTGGAATTTGCGATATACATTCATCCGACCTCTTTTATCTTACTGATCCAAAACATTTTCTCTGCTAGCACAGCAGCGCTCCAGTATATTTTCTCTGCGAGTGCCATTAATTGGGGACTCATAAATCATTTCCTTTTGGTGTCAACGCACAAGCAATTAAATCTTACTTATCCTGCTCCTTACTTTTGTGCTCTAATATTTACAGGCTCAATCTGGAGGGTTACCATTTGGTGGTGGAGCCGCAGTCTCTAGTTCAGACTCCTCAGAAGACTTTCAAACAAAACATGCTCGTCTTCAGGCAGAAGCTCGCCAAGCTCTCTCTCAAGCTAAGGAAATGGCAAGACTGCAAATGGCACAGGTTTGTGTTCACATTTATTGCGTGTCTAGGCTCCGAAATAAATCTGCATCACAGATGTTGTTATCCAATGACCATGTATCCTGATGTGGTGAACTGCAGCAGCGAAGGAGTGTATGAAAAGCAGCGAGCATAACACAATTGAACTACTGAAAAGTTGAACTTCTTCAAGTCAATTATTTCCAGCTGTGCTCCACTCTTGAGTCCTAATACTTCGTAAATGTCCCGCAGCTTCTTTAAATTATAAGTTTTAATGCTAAAGGTCAGTTCAAAAGCAGCATACCTAAGAATAGCAGCACCTTTCTATAAAAATGAGCAGCCTTGACACTATTTTTTAGCGTATTGTACTATGGATTGTACTCTGCAAATTCTGAAGCGTACTGCATTTTGGAGCAATTTGAGTGGAATTGAATCAACTGATAAAATACACATCAATATTCACAAGGCTTGATGCTCTCCACCTTGAACTTTATTTTTGTCCACATGAAGGACACTTTAGGACATGCCAACGTGTCGAAGTCTGCGCCGAGAGATCTAATTGACATTGTGTGTCGCACGGAAAAAAAACATGGAGCTGCAAATGAACAGTCTACGGCTAAATAATTAATGAATTGTGACTGCCCTTCGTGTCAAGAGGAAAGTAGTTGACAATACTGTATTAATAGTGACTTTGTGTATTGTTGTATGCCTTAGGAGAAAGACCAGCGACTTTCACCAATCACGGAAATGCTAAGAAATTCATTAGAGAAAGTGGGAGTTCAACTTCAACCGGAACGACGTAGATTGACGCGCCAACTGCTAACGGAAATGAATGTGGCTCAGCTTCAAGTCATTGTCAATGATCTACATTCACATATCGAGAGTAAGGAGCGCCAACTCAGCTATTTAACACACTTTTCCACTATACGTCAGATGCGAATATGGAGAAAGCTTAAATGAATTGTTGTTTCTGTTTGAAATTTGAATTCAAGTAAACGCACAATAGTAATCTGCTTTAAGAATCTCACGAGAATATTTTTAATATTTGCAGAGCTGCCAAAGATAATTCGCCTCACCAGTCGTTGCCAGTTATTTCAGCCCGAAGTTACTTGGGGAAGAAATGAAATACGGCCACCTTCTGTAATCTTAGCTAGCTGATATATTTTTAAACTTATTCGACTGCTCCATAATCAATCACCATATTATATAAGATAAAATTGTTGCTGGGAATCGACACTTCGACAACTCCGGTAACTGCCAATAATCAATCCTGATCTTCAGTTTTGTAAAAAAACCAAGGCTCTCCTTTTCCGACAGTTTTCTCAACGATCATGAAGAGAAAAACATACTTTAGGAAATATTAGAGATGCAACTGGATCTTTACAATGAAATCAAATGAAACCTACTGTGTAATATTCAATGTTCGCTTACCAAGGCCAAGAAACAATGCGTAAAGGATTATTTTTCATTTGGTCAAATCAATTCCATGACTTAAGCACATTTAATTAGTGAGACACATATTGCTTTAAGGACTACGTGTAGAATTCTAAGAAAAAACATAATAACCATGCAGCCGCACTCAATTTTAATATGGCAGCACGCTAAACCTATATATTATTGATCCAGAACTACAAAATGGTATCGAATGTAAGTTTATGGACGTGGAAATAATTTGAGTAAAACACAATTAAATTAAGCGAAGCACTTGCTACTTACGAATAATTTTCTTTAGTCTGAAATCCTTCTACAGGACTGTCCTCTTCAGTTAACCAATTTTCCTATCATTTACATCCGTGATGATGAGGCATGTTAATTGATGAATGTCAGCAAATCAAACGGGATAATAGTCTGACTTCACAAACGTTTAGTCATTGATTTTAACCTGACTCAAATTCGATTAGGTATATTTTTCTCAACGATTTTTTATCTACCAACGGAGCCACAAACTCTCTGAAGGCATCACCCAAAGAATATCTGAGTTACCTGCATATTCGTAAAAATGCTAACAAAATGTTGTACTCTCTAGTGTAATAGTAATAATGGTAGATAAAGTGTGAGGTTTGAGGCTTTATCGCGGTATGATCACTTCGACAAATCATATGAATGTGAATAATACTAGGATGATTTGGTCAAGGAAGAAAACTCATCATATACAAAATGTGTACCTCGGCTTTTATAAACGATCATAATATGATTCGCCTTACATATTCTCAAGGATATCAAAAAAAATTATGTAATGTGTGTCTAATTCCGTTCGTCTTCTGCAATGCAACAAGAGAGTGTATAAGTTAACCAGCTAGTACGCAACTTTTACCCAGGAGCACTCACTTCATGCATATAAGTATACTTCACAAGACGTATTAAGAATAACACTTTGTATGTCGCAGTAAGTTAAATTTTTGTTGAAATTTAATGTGATGTATAATATGTAGCTCTCATCTTTATACAGATACAATATATTATGACGTGTATGTATTATAATATCGTGAAACAACGTAAAAATAAATTGTATAACGTGATCATCCGAGCACACAAAAGGTGCAGTGTAGGAATTAAAAAAAATATATTTGCAAACGTATTATGTGACCACTGAGAAGAATGTGTCAGTCAAACTTTCTCATCAGCACTATTCACTACTGGACGTTTAGTATTCTTGACTATTGTTAAGAGAGGTGTCCACGAAAAATGGCTGTCTCTCTCATTAGTTACCATAAACTTTGGAGTATATAAGGATGTATTTGGAATGTTTATAATTGTCAAATTGTTGATCTGTGTTTTATTGTCTCTAAAAAAGAGCATAAACTAAATAACACACAAGTGTACATATGATTTGCCATTGTAATACTGATTCAATACATAATAGTTATTAATACAGTCATTAGTGAGTAGTTAGAGAACTCGTTTTTGAGGACGTACATAATAATCTGGAGTATGAGTAGACTTTTCAAGTAGACTTTGAAAAACCATGTTTTCTAGACAAAGAGCATAAACTGAGGCTTAAACTACTTTGTACGAAAGTGAGGTTTATGAAAATCCAAAAGTGAATGGGAGACGTAATTCATGTCTAGAGTGACGGGAGACCGTTTAGGTAAGGATAATATGTAACAACAGGTTAGGTAGAGTTGTGTGTGGAAGCAATGATGGAAACTGAAGAGTGCTTTAGTTGTAAGTTTTACCGTAGTTGTACAACAACTTGATGCGTGCATTGGACACACCACGTGCATTGTGTGTGTTTAATTGTCGTGTTTATTGTGTATTCATACAACAATTTAAAAGTGAGCTATATAACAGTGAAAGAAAGTGAAGTACACAGAAAACATGCTTAGAAAAAAATTATACAGGTTCATACACTATTTGAGAGAAAACGTATACAAACATATTGTAAAAGTGTTTGTCGGAAAACCTACATATTTTGCCAATAATGGAAACGAAACAAACAAAAAGTTGTACTGTATTCAATATAATAGATGCAAGACAGCGAGTTGCTAAAAAGCGTATTGTAAACTGATGGATTCAGACGAAGAAAAAAAAGCAATGGAAACTTTGTGAAGATTATATATTATATTATATAATCATCATTTACTTACATTCAGAACGAGTGCATATACGCATGGTTTATACAGGCCCTGGTTAGCGTTGTAAAACTAACAACAATGTTGATATTTGATATAAACTATTGTAAACAATTAATCTCTAAACACTACCTTATTGAGCGTACTTAAATTGTACTGTGAACAGCATTTAAAGTAATAAAAAAGGATGTACGTAGATGACAAGATTTTCTGGGTTGTTGACGTGAATATGAATTTCCAACTTTTTAATAGCTTCAATCGTTATTTGAATGGACAAATTGTCATTGAGCAAAATCGCTTTTTTATTGCGCAGACTGGACAAAAGTTCTGACCTTTTGAACGATGTAGAAAATCCCATTAATAATTAAACCGTCGTGGACACACGGACACTCGCCATCACCATCGTTCTTGGCGCATTGTAAGTTGTTTTCACAAGGAGACTCTGGATTAAGTTTTCTCGACTGGCCTCTTTCAAGGATCTCCACCTTATTGTCGTCAATTTGTTCGTCCGTCAAATTTCACACTAAATTTTTTGACTTAAACATCATACTCATGCATTAAGTCAATGTGTATTCAGTTTAAAATCAAGATCTTTAGCTATCGTTAAAGAATGAACACACTCATACTGATTCTTCTTGTACCTAATTTAATAAACATCTCCGCTGAGCAAACGGTTGTGGACGCGTGGATATCCAAAGTTTTTCAGCGCTGTACAATCCAGTTCATTGGAAGACCAATAGATTTCAACGATAAGCTCCCATATTACGGGAACCAGCAAGCAATTGTTTATGACGCGTTCGATTACCCTTTTTACTTCGGACGCTACAATATTTCGAGCACTTCGAAGCTCGCAGGAGATGTCGAACAAGGCAGTGTTTAGAAACTTTTTTCCTAAACAGGAGTCGTGTGTGGCAACATTGTTCTTCCCATCGTATATCTCCTCATTGATCATTCCCTCCATTCAGGTCTCAGTGAGAGCTATGACACACTCTAGAGAAAATCCAGACTTTCTCATATACATTTTCAACCCAGGGGTAAATTCTGACCACCTCATTCACCGTACGGCTCCCACAATTGCTAAAGGATTCAGTTATGACGTCGATTTTACCTCAACGGTCATGATTTGCGTGGAGCACTCTATCGTAATGTTGTTGTGTCTGCCTTGTCGGCGACCTCTAGAATTGAATTTAGTTCAAGCTGGAATCACCAACAGGGCTAGCTTGAAATCTCAGTTAGATAATTTTCGTAACAACCTACATCGCCGGTCTGTGATAATTCCGATGGATCGTATACCATCAACATTTCATCCAAGTTGTGGCATGCTACCAGCCGGCCTGAATACGCCATACACGAACTGCGTTGCCTTTATTCTCTCGAAGAAATACAACTTTTCACTCAATCCATTCACTCGCCTTTCGGACATAGTGGGACGTTTGGACACAACCATAATGAGTAGACAAGTAGTACAAAATATTTTTGTTGATCCGAGACAATATTTTGGTAAAGTGCAAGACTGGATCCCATTTGCATGCATTTACAAGCCTTACAAACTTGTAACCTTCATGAGCAAGCAAGATGGGGTGAATTACTTACTAATCTTTCAACCATTTGATGTAGTGATGGGAGCAGCAGTTCTTGCATCTATTGTAGGATTTGTTACTTTCACCTGGATTTTGTTCAGATGCCTTCCCTCCATCTTTTACGACTCCCACACGTTTCTCCTCCTGTTTCTGTTCACAATAAAGTCTCTTTTGGATCAAGCTGATGTAGATTTCGTTAAAAATTGTCGGAGGACAGTGTCTGGCTACTTTATTGTGTCAACCTGGTTATTTTTAGGCTACGTCGTGGGAAACGAGTATAAAGGTTACATGTTCTCCAGTATGACCTCCTCACCCGTGCCTTCGGTTCCAGACACTTTGCTAGATCTTGTGATGGACAGTGATGTGCCATATTTTACAACAACAGCGCACGGCTTTGAAGGTGGAATTTACTCTACCTTAAAGGAGTTGGTGCTCTCCGATATGATCACTGGAGAGGACGACTTTCTCAACAAATTTCTCAACAAGTTGAGAAATAATTCAGCACTAATTTACGACAATGAAGCAAATGTCGTTCACAACATTTCATTGCAGCTGCCAGTTCGTACTGATCACGGTATGAAGGATTTAAGTAAAAAATTTGCTCTCATAAGTACAGAAGAGGATTTGACTGTTTTTAGTGGACTCATTCAAAGACTAGAAGAGTTCTACGTTATTCCAAACATCAGAGTCAGTCCTTTAATCTCAAGAATGCCTTGGTTTAGTCGACGAAACCATTTTCTCAAATTAGCTATCGGAGGAATTGCACAACTGGTGGAATCTGGATTATATGAACGATGGCATAAAAATAATACAAAAGCAAGACTTGATTGGCAAATTAAGTAATCTTGACGAATTACTCAACTTGTCCACATCTACTAGTAATTACTTTGCCAGAGTGGTACAAACGAATTTACAGTCGGTTAGTAAAGATTTCGGGGGAGCTCCGTTATCACTCAAAATTATTGACGTGATACTAATCGGTTGTGGTGCATTGCTTGGTTTGTCGACTGTCATCTTTTTCGTGGAACAAATTCATCGTTTGTGTCGCTTCTGTGTTAGAAATCATGTAAAAAAGTTTTCGGGTTACTTGCCCTAAATTTATTGTAAACACAAATTCTCTTCTGATATGTGATTTGTATGCTTTTCAATAGTAAGTAGAGTTAATGCGAATATTTATTACAGCAATCACTCCAGACGTTAATTTGTATTCCAGTGCCTACCAACAACAGGTTTACCCCTCTAGTAAAATTTAAAAAAAAACTCGACCGAAGCTTCAGCAGCATGAAACTTTCCGGGACGACTATAGTTTTATCTCAGAATCCGGCAGAATAAATCTCGCTTTCTCGGTTCAGACAACGCTGGGCTACCGTTTAAGATTAATAACGACTTGAAAGCACCAAAACCTAAAATGTGTAACTGTAAAACACTTCTCTTGTTTTTCCTGTCTCACATTTCACGCATAGCATAGTAATAAATACAATGTCTGGTATAGTATCATTTTTAGTAACCATACGTGGCTTTGGCTTGCCAAGTCATTATTGTAGAATTTTTCCTCATCTCGCAGACTGCGGGGCAGCGAATTGTAGACGAGACGGTTGATATTTTTGTAGCGTTTTCCAACTGAAATCTGTTTCCCTTGTAAAATCTGTTTGTAAGCAATACATTGTGCGAAAGTGATTCCTGAAACACTATATTTGTGTTTGTGTAATACTCACTTGGCAGCAGAATGGAGATTTTCTGTGTATTTTATTTTTATCCAAATACTACTAAACTGGCAGTAGTGGGTAGCTCTTATGGTGTGATAAACTTACGTCATACATGTACATATCTGTCTTTAAAAAATAATTCAGTATTTTTCCTATCTTGACAGCTTATTAAAATCCAGAGATAAATTACAAAATCCTGAACTATAATACTTGAAATTACTAAGAACAACTTTACATGATTTGAAATACGTGACACATGGCTAGTTCGAGGGTTTTGCAGAGAGCGGAGGAACGAACTCTGAAATTCCATATTGATACGCATGTTTACATAGCACTGGCATATATAGCACACACATTAAGTATTATATTTATTACTGAGCCGACACAATACTGTTATGTCGCATACTTCGGAGAGCATCCATCCCTGTCTCGTTTGATTCAGGCATAGTTGAACATACCACAGCCAGGGTGAAAAATGATTAAATAAAATTAAATGCGACAGCCTGTTGTAATTCCTTGAAATTCCGCGTTTGTCACGGTTATTCATGCTAAAATAAATCAATTTGGTGTGCTCCCCTAAAAGTTAAGCACCTTAATATTGTGGATAACAATTTTATGGAAATGGCTGACTAAAAGTGGAGTTGACGTTTGACTGTGTTTTGCTTAGTAATCCGCTACATCGACTACATCAGCAGAAACAAGCGCACACAACTTTCGGCGTCTGTCACATTTGGTTTCTATTATCCCGTTGAAGAGATGACTTTGACCTGGCAAAGTCCATTTCATCAGCTAGAAGAAAGCTACATAGAAGAGCCCCAAAACATCACTCTGCATTTGATACATCAGCATGCTGCAGAGTTTTGCTCCACTTCCTTTCGACAGTAAACTTATGATTTGTTTTCCTTATTAATAGAAGAAGTAACCCAAATTTCGTGCGTCCCATGTGTACACGCATCGGAAGCCTGTGGAGGTGTGTGGGGAAAGTATCAGCGTTTAGTAATAAAACAGCCATTACAATCATCCATAAAACAGCTTATGGCTCTCATTGTATACACAAGACTCACGCACTCCTCGTTTACAACTCTTACCAGTTGCGTCACTATAAAATACATGTGTACCACTTGTCTCAAATAACAATTTTCCTGCGAAAAACCAGCCATGACTTACTAAAATTTTAAGGCTCACTTTAAACAATTTATTTTGGGCTCTGATGACAACACGGTCCGCATCCTGTCATGTTTGATAGGCATGATTGGCTATGAATTAGGAGGAGCGGCCAAGTGGATGATGGATGCTGACCTGATTTCGCTTTCATCCTTCCTTTTTCGTTACTTTCACTGTCGACGTACTTGTATCTAGAAGCTATTTTATTAGACGGAAAACTAAAAGATTTCAAAGGATATGCTTTACCTGTGGCTATATGTATCCTCAATCAAGCTATGTACCATAGTACACGAAATTGCGATACATTATCAAGTGGTTTGCAATTTCCACGAGAAACTATTTCATCGAAAGTAAAAAAGATACATTGTCACTTCTTGAAGTGTGACATTTGTACACGTTGCCAACCAGCCATACATTACATTTTCGTCTTAAATTCCATCCGTCAAAGTGTGGTTGTATCTCGGGCGTGCCATCTTAAACATAACACGGAGATGATGAGGAATGATTAAGATTTGTAAACTTCCTTTCGAAAATACGCCGAAGCAAATTAAAACCCACTGAAGCGTAAATTGTTTCAAGGAAAACTCCCGTTTTCTAAAATGTTAACGAATGAAACGTTATTTGGCTATACCTTCCTTCTACCTTTCCGGTCGGCTAACTGCGACTTTCTGTTTTGCTTACGTTATCCATCTTGATTCACGTGGTGTACAGATTTAAACGCTCTGGATATTTACGTAAACAAACATAAAGTAGTTTTTAACGAGAAACGTTCATCTACCCCCACGAAGCCCGTTGCTGCCATGCATATGGCCTCCTTAAAGTTTCCAAATTACTAGGAAAAACATTACAACAGAAACAAACCGAATTGGCTACGAGTTACACCCGTTGTGGACATTTTCGACAGACAAAAAAAGATGTATGTCTGTTTCAACAGAAGACCAACGCTGGTTGTCTTTGTTTACACTATGACTCATGAATCAGGGGGTTGGCTTGGCTGTAACTACAAGTGTTCATGATGAGTTGTCGATTTCCAATCCTATATTTACGGAAGTTAGTCACATTTTTCGTTAGTTTACATTTTGTCTCGATTGGAAAGCAATCATACGTCGCACAGTCCAAAGTAAGCGTGGTGGTATACAGTCATAAGCAAGTGAGCCACGAATGATAAAAATTGGTCGTAATTCACTTCAAATATATTTTGAAGAGTCCCAACCCGTCGTACTTCTCAGTAGCACAACAGATGTGTGTACATAAAATGAAATAAAGGAAGTGGTCCATTTTGCCAAGTATTATGCTATTTAGGTCAACCACCCATCGCAATTGTACGCTACTCTAGCCACACCGTTTTAGGGTGAAAGAGTTGTAAAAAAACTGCTAAGAATTCAAGGGATTTATTTACCCAGTCGTCCGTTACTCTACATAGGCATATTGTGTACACCAATCTGCTCCGAGATTTGCTTTGAGTGACAACGATTGCGTCGTTAGCAAAGTAAAAGTGCCAGAGTTCAATTAAGTTTCACTCACTTTTGAAACCAAAACAATTCCTGCACACTCGTAAAGAACCTGTCACGACGATTCGCATTTGTTTGCAATGAAATAGCAACAAGAATCTTTCCTTCGACGGCTGCATAATTTCGTTGGGAAAGGAATGTGGAAAATTTTTAAACTTGAACGGTGAAAATTTAGATCAAGATTAGTCACTTTATGCGTGTGATCTTTGATCTCGGCTCAAGATATTTCTTCGAACTTCAGCAGAGATGTCGGTAATCATATTGCTCGATGACAAGTGTCACGAGTCATCCTAGATATCAACTTGTCTACAAGCAACACGCTACACAATAAATGTTGAAAATGCAAGCGCGGTGATGCAATCTTTAAATATGATTCTAAAGTCGTCGTATTAAAAATGTGAATGTATGCTAGATATTCATAAAAATTGGTGAAATATTTCCGCTGGGATTTACCACCAAGTATGCTTACACAAACATAAATTTCCTTCACGATGAGATTATCAAAATATTCAGTATAAATTTCAAAACTCATTCTTATTATCCGCTTATAAAATGTGTCCACTATTTATTGCCTCTAGCTGACCCTTCACGTGGAATTTTGCCAAGTAATACTATCAAGTCACTTCAATGCTTGCAGTTTTGCCAATGTTCTTGTAGCTGGATCGAGGAGAACATGGAACGTGTGTGCTAGTCTTGCTAAATTATGAGTGTGTTACGTAAGGCCAGAGACATTTTGTCTATTTTTTATAGTCAAAAATCATCATAACCACATGTCATATGAAGATGCACATGGATATTACTCGTCAGGTGTCAGGAAAAAAGTTTCAGAAAATGACAAGTTAACTTAACATTACAACATGCATTTTGCAGTTTGTATTGCAGAAATACTGGCAACATACAGTTACAGAGAAAGCATGTTGTGCATGATTCAAAGTCAGTGTTCCCGTGCTCGCCATTTTTGGACTCTGCAAGAAGAACATGGGACACTATTCTCTTAACAATTAACAAGTACAAGAAGCCTACTGTTGCTCCGTGGTTTGACTTTACAGGAAATCTCAACTTTCTTAGTGACAATTAAGCTGAAAGTCATCGATGTCAAAGCGGACACCTACAATATACTGTAGAAAATATATGTAAGACATTTATTTTAAAAGAACTTTCTTCTTTATGTATGTTTACATCACTATCAAGTGTTTTAAACCCCACAAATTAACCAACACTAGTTATAAGTAACGCAGCTTTCTTGTACGGAATACAATCTGATAATGAGATACAGATAATCTTTAGAAGTTCTTTGATTTAAACGGATATGCATATCTGTATAATGCTGGTATAAAGATTCAATGTACAACCAGACTGCTACTGAAATCATGCCAGTTCACCCGAACGTATTGCATAAGGATGTACCTTAATTTAATCATCAACTCCGGCTTAACCGATGTAACCCTTCCGATTTTTGGCAAAGAGAAAGGCAGAGGGATCCACAATTGTATTATTAAATGAGAGGAAAAGGTATATACATTTGTATCTATAGACTAGGCTTGCATCAGTTCAAAACACTGTGCCAGCCAACTTTCAACCAAAATTACGATTATCAATGCATCTATTACACTATGGAAAGAAAGACTGCTTTATTTGCTCTCCCCATTTTTACAACAGCTCTCATGAAGTTTAGCTGTAATAAATTCTTTTACTGAAGATTTCTTTAAAACTGCCTCACAGTCTACTCTGAAACAAACCAAAAAGCCTGTAGACCGAGAATCAACCATTTTGTCGCTTCCAATTCCTAGTTTTAAAAACCACTTGCTGTATACACTTAGGCACATATTATTACATATTTAGTATATACACTGTGTTACAAAAAGTATATTTGAGTTTGACTTCAGGAAATACTCAAGTGTAAATATTAACCGCAAGTCAATCTTACGTCTTTTTTAAAACTCGTCCGGTTAAAAGTCCTAATAAGCACAATCGTGACATATTTCAATTTCTACAGATAAGACTGAATTTAACATTTGAAACCTTCGGTATCGTATCCCATTATTTTATGGAAATGCTTATTATCTAGCATCCAACTTGGCTAGAACGTAATTTGTGCTATACTAAGCAATTAATTATTCTAAAGAAAATAAGATTACTATGAATTAATTTCAATTTTTTAATGAAACCAAGCGTCCGCTGTTCTGCAGCCGAAACCCAAACGACAACGAAGCCTCATTTTTGTATTGGAATAATACTATAATGTTAACTGCTCATGAGTCATGATGTTAACTAAATTTAGCTGTGTCTATACAAAATTCAAGTGTTGTTTTTGTTTTCATGCGGGGTGTACGTATTTATATATTGCAATCAAACCTGTTTGATAAATATTATGTAACGTAACCGTGTCTTACGTATTCCCA
>JAHZMW010002398.1:0-10120 GCA_027743745.1 Alloscopus bannaensis
CAATTTATCGTCTGCAAATTCAAACATTAGGTAAGCAGCCTTGAACTTTATTCACTACGCGAGAGAGGTTTCGTGGAAGTCGGATTTGGTTCTAGTCCTAAAAATATTTATAAACTGTAATAACATAATATTTATACGATTCACTGTTTCATCGAAGGTTTAAAAATGCATCCACTACCTAATTGCATGGAGAAAACCACTTGAGCTACCCTTGGTTTTACATCTCGAGCAAACTGTTTTGTTGCTTTCTGCACCGCATTTGTGAAGTTTGCAATTATTAGGGGGTCTCAGTGAGATGATCCTTTCTTTGGCTTAATCCAAAGTTATATTAATTGGTTATAGATTTATCTATCGTCGAATTGAGCGACTCGATTATTTTTTGTGGATTAATTCATTATCTCAAAAAAGTATGTAGAAGGAGAAGACCAGGAAAGAGGGAGAGAGAAGTCAACATACTTCTATGAAAATAAAAGTATGTTGAAGTCCTCTGAGAGGACAATCCATCAGTGATAGGACTCCTCTCACTGATTGTCCTCCCTCATTGGTGGTGTTTTTTATTTACTTTACTACTCACTAATCAGTTAATTATTTAATTAACTCACAATACAGTTAGAAGACTTGAAGAATCAACAATTCGACAGATCATTTGTAATTTCAACGTAAAAACAAAATTCTGCTACGACTGATATGAAAATGAAATGATTACACAACTCACACATCAGTCGGCAGAACAAAATAATCGGCTAAAAACGATTTTATCCTCTCTCGAGAGGATAAAAATTTTTTGGCAAATAATCCAAAAAAAATCGGTTTTTGAATTTCGCGCGTCGAAGATTAATCCATCGAAGGATTAATCCGTGGATTAAACCTCTCACTGAGGACCCCTATTGTTATTTCCCCATCACCATAATGTAACTGTCAAGGAAAGCTTAGTAGCTAACAATAATTTTGACGTTAAGTGTAAGAAAAGCATAATCCATAATAACGCAAGTGCACTCTAAAAGCCCTGGCATTTGTATTTCGAAGCAACTTGCTTTCACCGTACTCTTGCACATACATACTTGCGCTCATTATTGCATTTCTGTAAAAGCAATGTGGATGTGAAGAACCTATACGTGTCTCACAAATGTCAGACTGGAATGTTGAATGTTAGCTAAAACATGCTTACAAACCCAGTCGTTTGGCCAACTTAAATAACACTTTCTCCTACAATCAGATATTTTTTATTGATATTTTTCTCCACTACTTTCTTGTGTGCTTTCACTGCTTCGCTTGTCTAGCGAATATAAGCCTTAGCATTCGTAGACACACGCAGTTCTACTACAAATGTTCTATCAACTGTACAGGGTCGTGAACAGCTTGAGTTAGTTCCAATGTCATGCAAACTATCGATGAAATTGAGTCAGAGTCACACTTGACATTGCTTTTCCCAAGCAATTGAGCACTCTGAAATATATCAAACATTGGATACAGGATACCGAGAGAGAAAGGAGCACATGGCGATTCCATTAGCGATTCATTTTTAGGCCCAGGTAAAACTACACAGGAAATTACAACGGCATACACTATTCATACTCATAGGACGATGGCGTGCATAATGCTGCCTTTGCTTTTTACTTTCTCTACTTTCAACTTTTGCTTATATGAAGCATGCTGGTGTTTGCATAAATCATAATTCTTTCGTACTCTTGCTTTTATGTCCTTGTTTATCAAGCCAATTCGTCTAACAGCGAGACTCATTAGAATTGTTCTAGGCTGCATGTGACGAGGTGCCTTTTCGTGTGATGAGTTTTCGTGATTTGTGTGAACAGAAGTCTCGCATGATATAACACTGAAATATGCTTTCTGCCGTAGAGATTGTGATTGTATTTATATTAAATAAGCCACCGAGAAGTGAGCTAAGACTGTTTTTAATAAATATGAAATTACCATAATATAATAAGAGAGAAAGGAATGTAGTATTGTACTTATTGTTAGCAGTGAAATGGGTCTAGGGCAGGCGAGTTTGATAAGTAGATGCGGAAAACGGCATGTAGATACGCTTGGTGTTAGGCTCTCATGGTCAATCTTGGAAGAAAACTGGACTTGAGTGGTCTTGCTCTCTGATATCAGAGAAAGTACAAGTAGTACAAAGACTGATTAAGTAGACACGTCTTTGTGGACTTCTGCTGGAATACGAATACTTAATCAGCACCATGTTCTCCTCCTACTCCTTGGAGTGATTTTTTTGTTATTTCTACACAAGACATGTAAAATGGGACTTGATTGTAGCGTGTCTATACTTATCACAGGAAATCGATCAATTGTATCTCTATCGACATTTACATGTCACGCTCATACTGTATGGATGATGGATGATGTATATTACAATTATTACACGTCTACAGGTTTTAGACTAAATAGGTACACACTACAATCGGACGATACAGAAATGAATTGCTAATTTTGGCTGACCTCACTAACGTCTGCTTTGGTAACGCATACGGCAAGTTGTGTCTAACCTTTACATTTAATCCCTGTACTTATTTATACGCTCAAAATTCGGCAGTATGTTATATTTTAAATATCATCGAATTAGAAAAACATGGCTCATTTGAGGCAATTTATGTGATAATTTTTCTTCATTGTTACAAAGTTTAATCCAGCTGCGATCTTTGATCTTTGAAAGAAATTAGCAATTTTTTAAGGTAAAACTCTTCATCTTCCGACATCATAACAAGATGAGCATGCATATTATATAATTGCAAACTTGAATTTCTAGTGACACTCTCTGTAGAGGTTGGTAGGTTATATATTTTTGGAACTATAAACAGCACATTTTGCATCCGCATCTTTGATTCACCTCTGTCCACAAGCTGTATGAATTTACGGATTAAGTGTACCTTCCTCAGTGCACCAACAAGTCAAGCATACAGCCTCCAACAATTGAGACGGACCATTCGAAGCATCACATAAACAACAATGCAAACCCCTCCGGCATCATACGAGTCAGTACAAATCCAGATACAATCAGAATCGTTGAAATAGGAATGCAAGGTTTTTTGAAGTTGAAACTTCCAAAACAGGGCTTCGTTGAAGACTACTAAAAAATAAAAGTTCGTTTCTCTGTCCTCGTCTTCCTTCGCAAGATGATTCTTTTACAAACTGATTAAGTAAGAGTGGAAAAAATACAAATACGATCATTTTTTGCGTCCTACACAAGCATTTAGGATGACTAAAGCTCATTCACATCACTCTCAGTCACATTTCTCTCCTCTTTTTACACATTATGGTTGTTGTGTAGAGCATCACATTTCTTCGTGGGTACAACAAAGTAGTAGTGGGCTGTTTTTTTGTTTCTTTTCAATCTCATTTGCTACGTGTGCGCTGACTCCACTTAAACTTTTGCCTTCTTGGTCTTTCTAACATTATATTGCATAATGCATATAAAAAGTTACCAATACCAAAGAAAAAAAAACTATCTCGAATCCGAGAGTGGGTGTCTGCAGTCTTTTATTATTGCTTTAGCCTTAGAAGAATGTCTGACAACCTGTTTGCTCTTATGTAGGTATATACATAATATGATGATTATATATTATGTGGCTGCTGAAGTCAAGTGTGTAGGAGAGGCTATAAAGAACATCAAACACAAGCCAAACCAGAGCCGTGCGGTGATGTGATGAGTTTAAACAATTATACTTGTAATGCAACTGAGAGTCAAATCTGTCTTCCTTTTTAGAGATGTCTGTTCCAAGGTAACTTTTGTCCTTTCCGAGTATCACACGATGTGAAGATGATGATGTGATCGTGTAGTAAAAACCAGCTATTCACAATCTTCACTTAATACGTATAGGTATAATGTGCAGCAAGCCTTGTGTTCTCACGTAATCACACATTAAATCTCTTCACATCGCTCAATGCGAAAAGCTCCATTTTCCTTTTAGTTATAATCAAGCCACCGATCTGAGAGCTCATTCATATGAGAGGAGGAATATGTGTGAAACAAGGTTGCTTTTGTAAATAGAAGTCGTGCTCATAACCTTTGATACGTAAAATAATTTAAGATTGCAGTTGTGTTAGTTTGAGTTGTAAAAAACCGTTTTGCGATATTATTGTAGTAGTTATCATTTGCAAAAACTTGTGAGTAGCTTTTAATTGCAAGCTTTGCACTTTTTCTCTGGATAAGGTTAAAAGATCAGTGAAGCCGAGGTATCAATTATCGGCATGTGCGCTCTGTAAGTCTGGTGGAGTGAGATTTGTGAGAGACCGGCTTTCTGTGAAGGGAAATTTATTAAACTCGAAGTGGTAAGTTGGTCCTGAAATAAATATATATTTTTTAATAGCTTGAACATACATGTACACCGGTGTCCGCTGAAACGTTACTAAATATGAAAACCTCGGCGATACATCAAGTATTGAAGGACGGTTTATGAAGCTTATATAATGCATACAGATTTAAGGGTTAGTTCGGAGTTTACATAAAATAATCGACTTCCTGTCGTATTACAGAAATGAAACATGAATTCACATAATAATTGTTGTGAGTTTTAATCACAGTCACATTCCCTCTGAGATGAGATGATTACTCATGCAAATAGCCATAGTTTTTAGTCAGAGACAACCAAGAGCAAGTTTGCATGGGATATAATTACATGGTGTAGAAAATACTGCAATTAGTTTTGAATGGCTTTTACACACCCGCCCTACGCAAATGATTGAGAGGAAAAGGTAGAGAATAAGTTTTTCCAGTTTGTGAAATCCTGTTGTGAACTCAGCGTCCGTTTGTCTGCCTGTCTTGGGATTCCTCCTGTTACATTTGTATTGTTCTGAATCCCTTTTTGGTTTCTGAGAATACAATTATATTTCCTGCATGCAATTCTCCTCTCTGCCAACGTGTCTTCTGTAGACCGTGTCCACGTGAAATTATTGTGGGATGAATGTGGTGTGGTGGTTATAGCTGCGTTGCAGGCACATTCACGGCAACCGTTTTAAAGTGTAACGAGAAGAACGCCTGCTGTGTTTGTGCGTATGCACGTTATGAAATTTTTGTTTATCCGTACATATTATGAGATCGAGAGAGATAAAGCACAATTCACACATTCTCTGCTCGCATTCATGGTTGAGTGGAGGAGTAGCGATATCAGTTTGAAACAGAGGTGATCCCACACACCCAGTGCATTTTCTGCTCTCAAAATCGTGAAGAACCGTTCAAAAACGAATGCCAAACTGAGCAATATGCAGAGAAACATTTCCTATGATAAAGCACCACCTCACTTCAATTCAAAGTTATTGTTGTAAGTTGTAACATTCATTTTTCCGCTTGTCATTACATCAGGCAACACACATCTAGGCAATTAATATCCAAATAAGGCAACGCTTACATACGGACAGATAAATTTTTACAGTTGCAACGTTTCTCTCCATGAGGGATGGAAAACATTCAGTAATTATTATGTTCAACATGTGAGTTTGCAATACTAATCTTTTTACTCTACTAAAAAGCCCCGTAAGTGTTTGCTTGCACATTATATAGATTTGCGTGAATCTAGTGTACACAAAACACCAGAGTAAATTGGCAGGAGGAGTCATTGCAGTTGTCCTTTTACCTCTATATCTTCATCTGCAAAAACTCCGTCCATACAGTGGACTCTTAATATGAACAAAATTTCTTCTTTTAGAAACTTTGCATGGTTCACCCAATATTACGCTTGGTATATGATGTAATAATACGTAAGAGAGCATTTTTAAAAGTTTTTTTTTCGGTCTGCACACAACACAAAACTTGTGTGTGCACATTCACATTGTTTGCTTGGTAGACGTTCTCTGGCGCATATATGAGTTGTTGCTTTTTCAGAATATAATGCTCACCACATTTCACACTAACATAGAAACGTGTGCAGTTACAGAAGTACGTATGTATATGCATTTTATGTAGGTGTGTGCAGTTTGCAATGTGTGTGTGCCGTCATTTGATCCAACACCAAAAACAGTTTACATGCACATATTGACGTCCTCCCTGAGGAGCTATGTAACACTGTCTACTATGTCAGCAGTTCTATTTCGTCTACGAATCATTCTCCACGATGGAAGTTTGTGTGCCACATGAGCTTACCAACTCTCTGTTCTGACTCCATGCAAACTGCAACCTTAAACTCAGCTTTTTTGAGGGGTTGCAGATTGCAAGCTGAAAAATGTGCGCATACGGCAATTCGGTGGAGAAAAGGCGTACAAGCCGTCTTTTACTTGAACACATGAACTTGAAACCGTTTTTGTTTTAGTTTGTATATAGACTGCCCAATTTTTGTTATATAAAAGCCTCTCTTTGTGTAATTGCAGGTGAAGTGAGTTGAGGGAGTGTGAATCGAATGCAGACGGAGAATTACAAAAACTCCACTCTGATCTACTTCAGAGAAGCAGAGAATTTTGTGTAGTCTGAACTTCGTAGGAAGTGATATAAAACACAGGTGTGTCTCCCCACCTGGGGCGAATATGTATGCAAATTAACAAACTCCATGTGTACTCCGCCACTGCAGAAGGGGCTGTCAAGACTGGATTGTGGATTTCAATGTAAATTGTAAATATTCCATTTCCTCTCTAGCCAGCAAACTGCAAGCCGGCATTGGAAGACTGACATTCTTGAAAGAATTCATTGGGAAGTTGAGTGGAACTAGAGGACTGCAGTTTTACTTTCAGTGAAAAAAAAACAACGCATTCAACATTCCCCGTCGACGTCATTCATCCTTCGGAATAAAGAGTCACGAAGCTACATTCCATTGTGCATTGCGTAATAATGGTGATATACACATGCTGAGAGCGTATTATATTGGATAAGTGTGATATGCAAACCAAGTGTGTCTATCGAAAGGATAATCTTCATTTTCAACAATAGACACGCTGTTTTAAATGGTGCTCTCTCGTGCTATTCTTGTTCTAGTGCTTTATCAGTGTTTGCAATATTGGTCTTGACACAAGTGAGTTTACATCCAAATTTTTGTGTGCATACAAGCTCTAACAAACATTATACGAGCACACAAGCCAACAAAAATTGCCTTGGCTTGATTTAAGTGATTCCTCGTACGACAGCCAAAAGTTTGAGGACGGGTGACGTGACGTAACATTTTTCAAGATATCATTTCCCGTATGCACATGCTTTTGGGTGCGTATTATGCATATCAGAGTCTTTCATAGTAAAAACTTTGTCATCATCATCCAGTATTAGCTAATAAGCGGAGAATTTTTTTCTCAATTACTAAAGTAGAACACTCACAACAATATAATATTAGCGCCATCAATACACCCTCCATCACCTCCTTTATTATATGTGTATTATCTTGATTACTCAATGTCCTTTTTAAAGGAGACACACATTGATGCCTACATGAGGGTACATCAGAATCACAAGGAACAATAATAATTTATTCATTCTCTCAAACATTGTGTTGGAGTTGGGGATGATGAGATATTATATGTGATTCGTCATCTTCTCAAGAATCAACCACCAGCACACATAACTCTACGTGAGCTATAAACAAAGCCCTCTGAACCAACGACGAGGATCGCCTTATTGAAATATTCGTAATAATTGCCTTGACTCAAACTCTGCAAGCGAAGCCACCCTCTTTGTAAAGCCACTACAAAAATGGTCATCAAAGAGACAACATCGTCGTCTTCGACGAGTCGACGAGATAGCAATGGGAATCCAAAAAAGGAAAAAGCGAAGGGGAAGAAGGATTCTCCCACAACCTCAGCTGGATCCAGCCCCACAAAGACCTCGAAAGTAGCGTCCACGACGACATCCACTGTAGAGAGGAAGGAGAGGGAAACCACACCAGGGGAGTCAAGATGCATTTGTGAGATTTGCACCTGTGGGTAAGTGTCCAACTAGACGTAATATTTTACTGCTAAAAAACCTTATGCATTTTTATATATAATATACCTTGAGGCTCATACAAGATGCTCAGATCAAAACTGGGAATGCATACATTATTGTAAATCCTAATTATAACATGCGCACCTGTGTGCGGTTTGAGCAAAAGTACATAATTCCTAATTACTCCTTCCTACAAGAGAATCTTTCACGAATCTTGAAGAAAATAGAACATCATTTTATATGCATAATAGTTCTCATACAATTGAGGTGATAGCCTGATTAGCTGAAAAAAAAGTGTCCACCTACACGGCTTACGTGACTTATCTATTAGCACGGAAAGTCATTACAAATTTATGTAAGCCTGCGAAATGTGCGCTTTGTGGCTGGCATGTGGAATTTATGTGAAAAATGTACAACACATTGTGTGATTTAAGAGCAATCCAATGGGCGAATAAAGTTTCCTTTTAGTATGTATGCCGTGGTGTGTTTGATTAAAAGTGAGAACAAGGAGCACCATTTTCAACAATAAGAAACAAAATGTAATGCATTCGCATGTGCTTGCTACGTAACTGTCTGTGTGAGTAAAGTGCGGAATTGGCAATGATTAACATTTTTGTAATAAGTACACGATTTTATGATGCACTCTGTGCACACACGTTCAATTTATTCTGAAAAAGGAACTCACCAACAACACAGTTTTCAGAGTGATGCACTTTGTTGTGAAACTCATTTCCCATATAAAGGCAAGCCATGTATGACACGTTTGGTGATGTTTGAATTATGTAGGGCTGTGCATTGGTAACCTCCCATAATTAGCTATTTCATAATGTTTTGAATAAGGGACACGAGCACTGCAAAGATGGAATCATAAGCCAAAAGTTTACATAGTTGTGCAACCTGTCCTTTTACGACTCTCTTTGTGAAAGATGTTTAGATTTTCAATTCTCGCTTGCTTTCTACAAATCTTATTTTCAAACAACGTGTAATTAAAATAGCATACTCGACGACGAGAAGGTGTATTCAAAATGTACCCGGAAACTGGAACATGACAGACAACTACACGTACAGACTGCCTACTTGCTGTAGCGTGTGTAAGAAAATGATGAATAAAAAAAAATCGTACCTTTCAACGTATTTTTCGTTCTGTTCCTTCCCACCTACTCCCTGTTATGTGGTGTGCAATTAGATCATCATAATATGTCAGGCAAATTTTTTGCCGGTGGCTACCACCAAGTGTTGCACGCACACACGTGAAAAGGGTTTTGGACCAGACCTGCAATTCTGGTGTAAACCTTGAAAATCTCTGCCAATTTCATAATTGAGCCATACACTCGGAGCCTCCGTCCTTTCTTCTCGGTTTGTCCATGCAGTTTGCAATAAACTATTTCTACCCTATTTCCTGCGAGTCTTCAATGTGGCACTCATTGCATTGTGCGAGAAAAATGCATTGTAATTTGCTGGAGCTGAAACAGGTGCCAAGGAATAAAGTAGCCAGAAGAGCATAGCAGGTTGTCTCTTTGCATGATTGTAGGGTTGCCGTTGCCAGTGACAGGCTTGAAGCATCTAGAAATTCGCATCTTTGACAGTCAAAAAAACGAGCACAAAAACGTGATTTTATTTAAACACTTTTTGTTGCCGACTGGCTTACGGGGTTATATGGTGGTGTCCTTGAAATCAAATGACTCTGAATGGCCGTAATTGGTACTTGGTATATATAAACTTTGATGCTCCACAAATGCACAGCTCGTACACACTTGTGTGTGTGAGAGTGAATATAAAGCTTTTGTTGGTCACATAATATAAGCTTTGTGCGATGAGAGATGTGTCCGTAGGATTAGCTCCGTTTATTTACTGCTCTCAAGCATGCCTCTGTTACTGAAGTGTACAATTCACTGATGTAAGGTAGAATGGAGACAAGTGTACAAAAGTGTTGGTATGAAATAACATGCCGGAATATGTGTATTCCGTGCACTTTCTTAAATACGTCTAGCGAATCCATATCGGATTAATTTATCAGGCTACTAATAATTTTTAGTGATGCGCAGCGTTTGTAGCTGTGAGCGAGGCAAGTCTGTTGCTTTGTAATGATCATTTCAGAGTGTGAAGGCTATAAAGTAATACCACAAAATTGGTATGAACATAATGAATGCAGACAGACCACACTCTAATCTGACTGAGCATCATATCAAAAATAGAAACTTTTGTAAGTGTAAAACATAAGAGAAATGAAATATTTTCTCAAAAACACATCGTACACACCTGCAATTTGCA
>JAHZMW010002399.1:0-12750 GCA_027743745.1 Alloscopus bannaensis
CAGAACACCGCCATCACGACGCTCATTGAAGCTAGGTATATGGTGGAGGTGAGGCTTTAAAAGAGGAAACAGTTCTGTTGGAACGGGAAGTGGGAAAGGAAATTGAGAGAGAACCTAAGGTTGAGGAGGAGAGAAATAGATATTTTGTCCTTTTTGGAAAATGGTGCTATTTTTGGCCAAAAGTAGTTTCTCGCTCATTTCATTTCAGAACAAGATGATCATGGCAAGGCATAAGGGGAAGAAAAAGCTCTTTTTTTATTTCTTTCTTATTTCTTCGTAACCCACACACACTCAGCGCACACACGTTGTTCCAAAAAATTGTTCTAGAGACCAGAGACATCGTAAACAAGCATCGCCGCGCTTCTTTTTATGGTAAGAAAATTCTCTTTCCAGTCATTCATAATGTTGTATATACAGAGCTCGTATTTCTGGCTTTTGTCAACACAAAATATTACGAGAGAGAATGCAGACTTGGGACAAGGAGCGCACAATTATTATTACACTAGAGAATTTTGTGTGCGCCTTCAGGTTCAGATTTTAACCTGCCACTTGCGCCAGGGAACAAAGCAAAGTCTGTTTATAGCATACTTTCAGGCATGTTCCTCCTCGAGATTTTTTTGGGGGATCAGAGAGAGAGAGAGAATGTCGGAAAGACGAATCAATTTTGTTTCAGTCAGTTATAAAACCTTGCGTCAAGACAGAGACGCATGCAGACACGTTTGTCTTCCATCATATTTTTGAAAGTTCATATAATTTTCACTTTTCACCAGACACACACTTCACAATAGACACAATCATAATGCAGTACACAAGGTCTCTGGCAATCATGGTTGGCGAAGCACACAAAGGATTTTGCTTGAGGAGGATCTATTTTTGTTTGTCGGACACAAAGGCTTAAGGTCTGCCAGTCTTGATGGACATTTTGAAGGACACTCCGTTTACTCGGAGGTACATGAATAACGACACGCTCTTCCTGCAGAGAGCATCCATCTGCATAAGAATCCCTTGCAAAGTACCGTACCATAACAGTAACAATACACACAAATCTTACCCTTTTTTCCCTTCACACCAGAGAGCATGAAGAGTCCGCAGTAAAAGTTTTTGGAGAAACTCTATTTATGAGATGTGTGATACATACGTAGTGCTTCACATGAATAATGGATAAGTTTTAAGGTGTCCATCTTTACAAAAAGATTATTTCCTTCCTTCCCCTTCGCCCGCGATCCTCCATGTATCATGGCTGTCCCAGTGTCATTAAATCTGCAAGTCCAGTTATACGCCAGAGAGGAAGGAAAATGGTGAGTGGAAATCTCTCCACACTTTCATGAGATACACATTCATGATGGCGAAATGGGCTATGGGCTATAAACATGACGAAAATTTTCAGAGCCGCCCGTTTCCCCCTCGTCGTTTCATGGACAGTTATTGAGCACTTCTTTTTGTTCTCTCTCTCTCTCTCTCTGTGTTACTCAGGGTCAGTTTTTGTCACAGCGAAAAACGCAGCCAGAAAAAGGGGAGCTTACAACAAGAGCAGTAGTTCAATCAAGCGTGAAATTATTTACAGAAGACGCAAGTATTTGTAGGTATTGCACACACACACACACGCAGGAAAAAAAAGATCATGGGCAAACACTCAAATAGCGTTCACACACACATATATGAAAGCATAAGAGAGACAAAGATTGTTGGGATATAAGATTATATGTGATTGAAGAAAAGATGAGAGAAGGGGAGAGTGTTCCATTCTCCCAAATATTTTATATAGAGCTGTGAGCCTCTCTGAAGCTGACTCATTTTGCGTTGTTTCGTCGAGGAGGGGAGAAGCTGTAAGCTACCGACGCCAAGCCATCAGAGAGCTTTGGTAACCTAGAAGCAGTGGTGGTGGTGGTGGTGATCCATAGGCGAGCACTAAAAACTCCGACCCGTTCCACATACATAAAAGTCCAGGAGAAAAAAAAATCCTTACCATAACGTCATATAGCTCTCCCTGTTACTCACAAAAAAAGCTGAGCCACCCTTGTCGTTCCTCTGTGAAACTAGCAACAGGGAATAAGGTAACGTATTACTTTGTGCGTTGTCCGGGAGCAGAGGCAAAATCATCATCATCATCGTTGTCGTTTTTTTGAGCGTTACTCACACCGCTCTCCTCGTTCACTCAGTCAGTCAGTCACGTCACCCTCCTCCAGCTAGGAACAACACACGTTCTCTCCACAACAATTTCTCCCCACCAGCCATTCTCATAAAAGATGATGTGCTGACTTTGCGAGAGAAAGTTTTGTGAGAAAAAAAATTAGAGAGAAACTGGAGCAGGTTTTTATTTTGTTCTAGGGCTGCCAAGAGTTAAAGACCTGTTTTCTTCAGAGGAATGGTAGCTTCCTGGAAGTGGCTTTCCAGGGAAAGGAGTCAGAACAAAGGAGGAAGTATAATATTATGTCGTACTGTGAAACGTTTAAAAGGCTGACAAACTAACTCACCCTGGTCGTGCTCTTTCTCTCCAGGCAAACTTACTTCAAACTTTGTGGAAGGAGGCGGAGAAGAGGAGGATGTGTGCTGGTTCAACTCGCAACATTTGAAAATTTCACCGGAAGGGAAGTAGTGCGGTGGAGAGTGGGTTTTCACTCTTCTCGAGAGCAGAACCGTTACGGCAATCCGCTGATTTCTTTGTGTGGTTAGAGTGCATATTGAGTGTACACACACGTACTCTTCGGCTGGAGTGAGACAGGCGTCATTCGCATCGTACCGTTGCTCTTCCCTGAAAATTTTTCGGGTTGGTAGGCAATGGGAAAGTGTGCTTTTGAGCGTTCTCCTCTCTCCTTGTCGGGGGTATGTTGGGATGATACACGAAAGTTTCTAGCACCAAATGAAATCAGTGCTTGGCCTAACAGAGAATCAACGTTGTTGCTCCCGTAAACCAGTCAATCCGAAAGGAGCTTTTCTACTCATTCCAGAGCCACAGAGATTTTCGAGGAAGATCACATCAATCAGAGAGGTTTTCACCTAGAGGTATGTACGACTCAAACGCGCTTCCATGTACAAACACGAAATGTATTATGCACATATTGGCTTGTGGCGAGAGAAATGATATACATAAAATATACTTTGATGAATACATACATACTATTTGACTCTTTTTCATCTCTTTGCCGAAATGTTTCAAGTTGTCAACCAGGAGAAAACACTCGTGGTTTTACAACATTATAATATACAAGTCTTCACTGCACGTTGCTCATTTTCTCATTTCATCACTTGAGTATTATTTTCCTCAACTGTATTTGCATTCAGGACTCGACTCTCAATCTCAATTTTCCAGGAGATCAGATCACGACTGGAGAGGAACAGTATTATGTAGACATAATAATAAGAGGGAGTAAGAGTCAGTAGGAATTGAGCTGTGCAACAAACACACTCAAAAATACAGAGTTTCTCTCATCTTAAAACCGTTCCCTTTTCCACATGTCAACAAGACTCGAAGAGAACTACGGGAAATATGAAGCGCAACAAATAACATCATGACAATACACCTCTTTCTCTTCTTCCGAGTGTCTCAAAAACATAAAGCATTCAAGTATTATATACGAAGAGGGAGAGGAAAGCAGACAAAAACAATTTCCCTTGAGCGATATCCCACAGTGTGTGTCTGACAAGTTTTGAGCTGAGCTTGAGCCTGTTTTTTCAGACGGATTATTGCGTATTATATGAAACTGTCACAGGTTTTGCACACTCCTCACCAAATACCTACAAATACGGAGAATCCTCTCTGTATCTCTGTATCCCAACCCAATCATAATATCTTTCCCTATGGCATGTCGTCACTGGAAAAAACGCTTGTCTCAATCTCATCTCTCCCATCTTGCTTGTTACTCAAATCTGTATCTCTCTATTTAGAATATAAAAGGAGAGCTCTTTCACTTTTTATGAAGTCACACTCTCTCGCTCCAGAGAATAAAAAACGGGGAAAGGGTCTCACTAGTAGAAAAGGGAAACGCATCAACTGGAATTTTTTAATACGTCTCTTTTCACTCAGAAAAAGGGACAGTATGTCTGTGTGATGAGTTTTAGTGCTTCTGGCAAATGTTTTGTACCACCTTTTACTCCCTCCACACGGCAATGAGAGAGAGAGAAACATACCAAAATATTTATTATTCTCGTCTGCGAAACTTGTAAACTAAAAGGCAGGTAAAAGCAGTGTGTCATACAACTCGGGAAAAACATTAAAGCACACGGAGAGACAGAAACGGAAAAGTTTTAGCATTTTCTGAACTTTCCGTATTGCTTTCATTTATTACTGAGAGAGCACACGCAATTTCTTTTTCCAGCTCCAACCTCCATTCCATCCATTTAGCCGCACTTGGATGCATTTTTTTCTACTTCTCTTCGTCACCACCACATCAAGCTGAGCACACATTTCCTACACCGAAACACTTACCTTTTTCCACTCTCACATTTCTCATCGTGGGTCGCTTTCCTTTTCCTTTCATTTTCCCCGAGTTCCACCAGAAGCACAGAAGGAGAGAGAGAGAAAAAAAAACCGACGCTACCAAATCCCTGACCGCCGTTGTTCCCTTTTATCATTACAGTCTCTGGGAAAGAATACGTACGTTCATAATAATGCCTAGGAAAATGCTCTGTGATGCAAAAGAGATTTACTCTTTCAGTCCAAACAATAAATTCCGTGTATACAATTCTAAAACATAAGCTTTACTGAGTTTCGCTCGGATCAGAAAAAGGGAGACGCGTTCACAGAACAAAACTATTCAAATATATAAATATGTATTCCCCTTTGTCCTTTTCATCTTTTTTTGATCATTTGAACCAACTTTTTTTTCCAGCACATGATCACATATTTATAAAGACCGCACATTTTAAGTCGCGCGTACAAACACAACTCTTGTAGGCTTTTGTAAGTTTGCAAGAATAATTTGTGAAATCTTTTCTGATTGGTTGGTAAACGAAAGTTTTGTGACCCTTTATCCTCCTGGAGCTCCACAGAGAAGAAAAAGTGCGACTAAAAGGTAAACTATAAGCTTCTAACAAGTACACAATTCTTTTCCAGAGCTCCAAAATATTTTTTTCCAAAACAGGAAAAAAATGACACAGTAAAGCAAAGGGCCTGCACACACTTTTCTAAGCAGCTTCGTGAAATATAAAACTTTTTCATGTTTTGTTACGCTAAAATGGATTTAGGCTCACCTACTTTTTAAAAAAGGAGCAGGCAGAGGGCTTCATACTTTGTCCTTGTTTCATGATATACCTCACTCACACGAAGAGGAATGATTTTTCCTACATTTTCCCTTCCATTCTATCATCCTAGAGACATGTCCATTCTTATTACGTTTCTGTACATCATATTGTGAGCATCAGCTCCCATCATCATGAACATCCATCCAGGATTCATGTCTCTGATCTTTAAGCTGAGAGCACAATTTTTTTTAACTTTTCGTTATACACAAAAACACACGCCGAATCATCTCTGTTGCATGGATGATATCCATATTTTTTCCCTGTACAGTCTTTGTACTCAAAAAAATTGGATGGACGACGGATGCGGTGTGTGGGGTGTGCATGCATGGATCTTCCTTCATTTTTCTCTCGACCTCCTTTGTTCTTTCCCCTACCCTTGCGTAGCATTTTTTTTCTGGAACTCTCAAACCCAGACGATATATGTATACAACACTCGTATATTTTTTTTTCTCTTCAGGATTTTGGATTGATAAGTGTACAGTTGTGAAGAGAAGACGGACGGTGATATGTTGTATATTTTTTCGTTGCACCCCTTCGGAAAAATAGGAAAAAACGCGTACTACTCAGGATAAAAGGTATGACCATGATGACGGAGGGGTATATATATAAAATGCGTGTGTCTCTTTATTTTCCCCCTTCCACTTTTGTGGGGTTGAGACAGCGTGTGCAAGAGCTGTGGGTAGTCCCATCAGAAAAAAACGTGGATATGTACAATGCACACATTAAGAATTGGATGTTAGACAAATGCGTTGTTCGGCTAGACACGAAAAAGAGTTTCATATCGACCTATAAGATTTCCGATAGGGCAAAATAGTATGCAGTGAAGTGAAGAAGAGTAGTGGCACACACACACGTATAGTCTCACTAGGGAATGGGATAGACGGTGAAATATCGTTTTGCTTAACTCTCACTCATATCACGGAAAAGTAGGGTTCCCGTTTGTGTTTCTACTGGAGAGAGAGAGAGACGCTCCAGGAATGAGTCAGCTTCTGTGTGTGTTTTTTCCAGCACAAGAATAACATGATGACTACCGTGTTGCTCACTTTTTCCGATGGCTTTCCCTGTCGAGTCAGGAGGAAAGGAGCATTTATTACGGCACCGAATGAGTCGTGTGTAAGTTCCGCCAGCTCTCTGTTTTGTCACGTCATGACTATGAGAAAGGGAGAGGAGAAAATAAAGTGGAAAATGGAATTGGAATAAAGTTTTTACTTTATCACTCCCATATAAAACGTAGGAAGGGAGAGAGAGCAACAACTCATTTTCTCTCCTTTTCGCACTATACTCCTTCACGTTTTCCGTGGCGTAATGAAATTCGGATTTTACACTATATTTATTAGCGTCACTTCATCCACAACCTTCTGGCACAAGGCATGGGGAATCAGGGGGTTTGCCTCTGAGTAAAGTTGTGTCATACACAACGAGCCGTGTGTACTTTCCACAAGATAATTCGTCTTTTTCGTCCTCCGTATATGGAAACGCATAATAAACGAAGTCGTTTCGGCCGAAACCCCATTTTACACGTATGGCACATGAGAGACAAACATTTTGCGTTGTTCCTCTCATCGTCATGATGTGGATGACTATCGCTTTCTTCGAGGGGAGAGCGGTGGGATAGAGAGGATGATGAATGAAAAGGGGACAAGAATGAAGACCGTCGTAATGGTTTATGATGAGACGCAATGTGATTTAAACTTTCGCCATATAGTTCTCTTCTTCGTTTGTGTGCACCTCTAGTCTTTACGATGAAATAGAATTTTGCGGAGGTACTACGTGCCAAGGATGAGGATGAAGTGAAATGGAACACACTTGTTGTTATATATCCTTTTGTGTAGGTACACACACATGTGCACACACTTTCATTTGCGATGATGTGTATGATGCGAGAAAGTGAATTTCCTAGTTTATTTTCGCTAATGCTCAAGTTTTGAAATGGGAGCAGAAGTACCACCTACTTCGGATGGTCTGGAATTGAGAAGCTATTTTGACGGAGATAAGGTTGTAAACTAAAAAGCATATAAAATGTGCGTCTCTTCTGGTAAAGTAGAAGCATCTTGAATCATGATGAAAAATTTCCCCTTCCCCAGCTCCATCCTGGTGGCATGCCATTATTTGTAAATATAACAAGTAGAAAAGACTCCGTATGGAACCCGGTTCCGGGAGAGTGCACAAAGGAAAAGAGTTCTCGACCGAGAGAGCTATTTACTTACTCCTTGTAATTAAACGCTTTCTCTCCGTTTTTGAAAGCCGTAAATGCGGCGAAAGGCTTGAGTTGAGGGAGTGCTAGGGAGTAATACATTTTTCTGAGCATTTTGGTTCGATGCTTTTGGAAAAGGATGTTGAGAACGGTGATGATGAGAAATTGCAGGAGTCTTTGCAGAATTTGCATAATGTGGTCTGACGGGAGAAGAAGCAGAGCCAAGTCATTGGTGTGTGTGTGGTTGGGAGATGTGCGGAATGGAAGTAGTAAAGTGCAAATTAGGAGTTTTGAGTTGGAGAAAGGAAATGTGAATTGATTAATTAGCCAGCAACTTCTGAATATGCCTACTGCCTACGCTCCTCACAATACGATAAATGGTTGCTGCGCATTTGCTGGAATTGAAAGTGAGATGTATTTATACCGTTTTCAGAAAGAGAATTAAAATGATTTGAATTTTAAGTAAGAAGCTTTATGCAGTTTGTGTTGCAAATAAATACAACTTGATTTATTGTACAAATACGCTAATGTTTTTGTGCCAATATTATTTCACCTATCATAACAGTATTCAATGAATACTATTCATAATTAGGCTGTAATCAGCTTAATCTTGTCAATTTCAGCAAAGTTGTTATCATGTCTAAAGATAATGGCATTATTCCCCCTGAGCAGTGGGATCGTAAGCGTGACGAATGTATTCTCGTCGAATTCTCCCCAGCCGTTCGAAGTCGGTGGAAAGAGAGCCGTTTGGCTATGCACATTATTCGCAACGACGGTCATGCTCGCCTCCTCCTGAATTCCGTTGGAGTAGTAAACTTGAACATCATAGTCCCCAGACTGTTCCACCCACACCCCAGTGAACTCGACGGCCGCATCGTCAGCATCAATTTGACCCACATAAGAGCCACCTGAAGCGGACCCAGAAGCATGGAGGTTTGCATTCGTGAGAAAGCCATCCTCCGCTTCATATACTCCATCTTCATCGGCTTGGGGCCAAGGAGCCCAGATCTCCACTTCAGTCATTCCTACAAACCAATTATCCACCGTGTTCCGAGAGAAGACAAGCCTGAGCCTTTGAGTTGTGACAGGATCAAAGTGAATTGTGTACACATCATTTGGGACACAAACAGGTGGTGTTGACGCTTGGTTCGGAGCTGGCTCCCAGTTCCCAGATGAGACTTCAATCTCGACTACCACGCTTGTCGGGCAGTCTGTTTGCCAGAGAAAGTCAGAGAAAATCATCATCATGCTTTCCCTTCTAATCAAAAGCCTTTTAATTCATGCAACCACACGGCAGAACGACAGACATCATTTTGCGGTGGCTCACATGAGCCTTATTGATATGCGGAGAAAGCACAAGCCACACAACACTCCATGGGAAATTCCAATCCAATTTCACAAGAATGCCACAAACACACTCGCACACTGAGCATTTTGATACGCATTATATTATGTTTACTCACCCACATCCCCCTCATTGGTGGCAACATCCGAATAAATATAGACCTTCACTTGATCCACCGTTTTCCTTCGCCCTGGCCCAAAGTCGATGGAAAACCAGTCGACATTGTTGGGAGAGTCAAAATTTGTCCATCGGTTTGACGGAATATGATCATAAAACACACGGCCATCCACGGCTTGCCAAACGCTGGCATGAATGCTCGTAAAGCTGGCGTCTGGCATGGGATACCCGAACCCGTTCACGTTTGTCGCATAATTCTCCACCTTCCTCCGATTCAGCGAGTCGTCCACAACTGGCGGTGGGATGCTCACGGACATTCTTCCTAGTCCTGGCTGCGAGCCAACTTGTTGACCATTCACAAACACTTTCATCCCCGAACCAACTCCGTACCTTGAGCCATCAGCGTCATACAACGCGGTGAGATTGTGACCATGATAAAACAGATTCTCAACGATGAAATAAGGCCATGACGAGGGCATTAAGGGGCTGATGACGAAGGTGTCATCGGACTGAGGCTCGATCCCGAGCAAATCTCCGAGAACATTGTCCGTGTACGTGGAGTGAGCATAGTGCTCCGAGTGATTGCTGTACAAGGATTGATTGACTTTGGTAATTAATTAATGAATTCAGTCCACAGTCCCTTGTACAAACAGAAAGGTTATATAGAGAGCCAAGACTCACAAAGAATCGCAAACCCAGAGCTTTTGATAAGGAGAATGGCACTCGGCCACGTAAGGCACGTCATTCTTGTGCTGTGTTACCGCATACTTGTGGAGAACTTCCAGGAATGTGTCTACCGTCACGGCGCTGTCTCCGTAATTCCGTAGTTGGGCTGCCAACGAGTTGATCACCATTCCAGTGGAGTATGGCCAAGAATTACCGTTCCTAACAGAAAGATAGAGAGAGAGAGAGTAATAATAATGTCATGTTTTATCACGGGATTGTTCTTCCATGTCAAGAAAAATACTACACGATATATGTACCCCTCAAGTGGATTGTGAAGAGTAAATGTGTAAGCTTAACGTATAACGTATGTATGTATCCTTTCCAGAGTTATTGTGTACATTTCTTACCACCAACAACATTGCGCCGTCTGATTGCCATCAAACCAAGGAGATCTCTGTTCACAAGTCGTTGGGCCGTAAGTCGAGTTAAATCCTTGTGGATCAAAGAGGTGAGCCCAAGCTTGGTTATACTTGAGATCTTGTGGATCAGGAACTCCAAAGCGCCACGGAAAGAAACCAATCTCTTCCCTCGTGTCTAAAAGCTCATTGTTTGGATTGTCTTCCCTAAATATTTGCCCAAGCTACATATTACTTCTGCCACAATATCCATTTTTCATGACATGATCCACATCCCACACTCAGCGTGCCATTATTATACAACTCTTATATAAAAAAAAGGTACAAAAATCTCGAGATTTCTTTCTTTTTACCTGAACATGTGGTAAAAGAACGTTCTGTCGTCATCCCACAAGTGATCCAATATCCCTTGACGAATCGCTGCAGCCTTTCCCTCAAATTGTTGTGCAGTCGATGTGTCATTGTTCATCCTCGCAATCTTCGAGATTGCCATCGCATTCGCGTACAACTCCGAGTTAAAACTAGGTCTGTAGCCGAGGCCTCCGTGATAAGGATCATCGGTCTGCTCGGAGGACGCAGAGTGTTCCATGGCGTCATCATGAGGGGAGAGGAAGTAGAGATTGAGAGCTGGCTCAAATCTCCCGTCCCACCCGTTGAAGTTGTTGACGAAGCCTTGTTGTTGAGACTTGATGAAATCTGCATTTCCCGACACCAGAAAAGCGGCGTACGAGGCGTGAGCAATCCATTCGGAATACTGCTGATTCGCAGCCCCTTCTCGAGACCAAAAGTTGATGTAGTCTTCAGCAAATCTCGGATTCCGGAGCCACCTCGACTCATAAATGTGGTGGCCTGCTGCGGCGTTGATTGTGTCAAACTTTTGGGAGTAGCCTACCTTGTGAACGAACTCAGTGACGGAGTACCCCGCACCTGGCACCGTGTACCGTAAGTGACGCTTGTGAGATGCGAATCGGTAGTAGTACACTCGCTCAATTTCCTCGTCCGGAACTTCGACAAATGGAATGTTCTCTTTGAACCAAGCTGGCTCGAAGAAGTCCACCAACTTGCTGTTCTTATCGACAAAGTTTGTCGTTTGCGCCAGAGTTGTGCCTAGCAGGCATCCAACAAGAAGTACAACTTTCAGATCCATACCAATAATTTTCGGGAGCCCACATACAAAAAGTTTCCCGAAAGGATGTAGTGAAGCGGATGAATTCGATTGTTACACCTTTTTATGGGCTCGTTTCCATCTTTGCACGTTACGATTATCAGTTGGCGATCGATAGGGAGATATGTCAGTCAAGCTTGGAATTGTGTCAACTTGTCAAATGACAAGATGTGACAGTACACGGTAACGTGATAGATTAGGAAGAAGCATGTTCTCCGGAGAATCCAGGCACCTGTCAATTTCCCCAAAAACTTCTACATCAACCTCATATGATCATCCAGAACTCACATGAATTCGGGACTCAATTCAAGTGCCCATTTGACATTCAGTATTCAAACAGTTGTGACAATCTGAAGCGATTTTGTTTGTAACAAGTTTGCCTGACAGAATGTAATGTAGATTTCACTTTTACATTTTGCAGATTTGTTTTCACGGATGCTTCTCAAAAACACGGGTCAGCTTATTGCTATCACTTGGCCATCTATCATGCGTGGAGCGCATTTTGGGATTGAACAAAGTACAAGATCTTTGTTGTTCCCTTTTCACTGCAGACAAGCTTCAAAGAGTAAAAGGTTAAGGAGCATGCTCAAGAGAGTCGCTGTCAACCTTTTTGTTAAAGATTAGTTTTACAGACTGAAATTTAAGGTTTGTGTTTTAAAGCAAACTTTTTTATCAATGCAATAACGTTATACGCGGCAATTCGCCATTGGCTCATGTTACACTGCATTTAGTGTGGACATTTTGCTTCGTTATAAATTGATTAGCCTTAATGTGGTGTCAAATAAGAAAAGAAGTAAATTCGTAAAATTTGGTCATAAGCTTATTCCCATTCATTCAAAACCTCTCTCTCACATCCCGTATTCTGCGCTGAGTAAATTACGCAAAACGTCACTTATCTCTTGTGCACTTCCGACACAAACGTCAGTGTCTACACTCAAGCAAAATCTGCGAGGTTCTCGCACAAACTTTTCCTTATAAAGCTTATAATATGTCAAATACGGAAGGTTTTCAGGAACCTTCACTGTCTCATGATGAATAAAACTAATGAAATAATTTTGTGGCATCTTCGCAATAATAAATAGCTCCTGGGAACTTGTCAATCTGGAATACATTTATCCTTGGTAGAATTGACCTACTTTTTCATTCAATGAGACGCGTCTTTGACCCCAGATTAGTTGGGGTCAACTGAGCGAGTCCATCAGTGTGAAAAACGTCAGACATTAGGCGACCATTTGTAAGCTCCAGCCATTGACAAGTTTAGCAGCATACATTTCTTGCATTTATCACAACGGTTTTCACCGCATCAATAGGTGACGGAATTGGCGGATATTGTCTATCACATCTTGTTTTGATACCCACGCATTTTTCAAAGTAACATTGCAGGACTGCCTCCCACACAAAAAAACCTCTTCGTACACACATTAAAAATCCCATTTTATGCCCACCAAATATGTGTATCTTGACATAATCAGCAAACAAATGCTAGACAAGCGTCAGCGACCCCAGAGAGACAACACTTGAGATTTTTGTTTGTCGTTCAATTAGGGATTTCGATGGAGTGGCCTTCTACCTGCAGAGATCTATCTTTGTATGCTACACGATCGTC
>JAHZMW010002400.1:0-11344 GCA_027743745.1 Alloscopus bannaensis
AATTGAAGCCAGGACAATTCGCTACAGGACTATTAGATAGCCAGACTAAACAATTCTGGACTCGCTGCCGGGCACCCATACCAGGAACAAGCAGAGTGCTGGGTACATATAAACATTATGCCTAATACGCTTATCTCCCCGACAGATTATGGTTTCGCTGTAGGTAGGGAAAAAAGTTCAGGTTTTTCTGCATTTTCAACTTTCAACATCAATCCAATTCAGCAATTCACACGTCGCCAGGTGAGAGGGCGGAGATATCGTGTGCATATGGATTCTACTAATAGCATAATAGGAGGCATGTTCACTGTCGTGGCGTTGTTTGTAGTATGTGTGTGTGATACCGTTGAGTCGTGTCATGTTCTTCGTCAGTCACCCAGTATTAGTGGGGCAAATCTTTATTAAAGAATAGGACAAAGGTAAGTAGCAACTGTGTAACACGAGCATTTGCCATTGCAGCGTGTAGAAAAGTACAAAAGAGCTATACTCTATATGGAATTTTCGTCATAATCTAGTCCACACTACTTGCTTCGGGGATTGCTGTAAAGAAATTGTCGTTTTACTGGATTGTTAGGAATGTAAATGCCTGCAGTGGAGGTGTACAAATTCGTGGGAAAAAGTTGCTGTGAAGCAAATTTGAAGCATTGAAAATAACTATGCTTATGTATAACCTGAAGCTGACGTGTAGACTGTGAGAATGGTGATTTAAAAAGCGTGCTACGAACGACTTTTTTAATCTGAAAAAACCCTAAATTTAATTTTTCCAAAACTATTTCAGCGTCTATACTTTATTAAATCAATGTTGTATGGAAACTTGTAATAAGAAGTGGTTGATTTAAAGTCGTATCGTCGTAGGGTTGGCTTTCTGTTTGAGCCTGTGATGATTTTTTGCGGCTCTCCGTATCAGTTCCAGAGCTGACTCCAGTGCACCAGCAGGGGACTGTATACTTCAGGCATTTTTGTCGTAGTAAGCCATATGTCAATGTCACGTATTGACCATAGTCTCATTCTGGAGACAATCGGATCGCCCAGAAAAAAATCATGTCTTTTGCTTCTCAGATCACTTTATGGAACGCGTCTTCGTCTACTCTTCATATACATACAAAGGAAAGCTTTGTGCACTTTCACAGTATCGAGACGAGAACACTACTTTTGGATTTCACAACGAGAAAATTACGACGAGTCAAATAATTTGACATATTTTCCCAATTTCCTGGGGTGCACATCTTGAAAACATTTCCTCTGTGGACCACCACCAGCCAACATTTTTTAAGAGTCAGAGAGAGAGTGCGGCCCCTTTTCTAATTTAGAGTTTGACTTCACAATCTTCTACGCATTATCATATGAGGGAAAATGTGCCTTTTTCTTGAGCGTGTGACGTTTATACAGGGTCGATCTGTGCGAGCAAATGTCACATTCCTGGGGAAGACGCCGGGAACCCTGTGGATCTCTCTTTATATTCTTTAGTCAAAGGCTTCATCATTTTCACCATGAGAAAGGTTCCTTTTGAAGGGTCACCGGCAGCTAACACGCTTTATTGTGGCAACAGAAGCGAAGAGCGAGGAAAACGGCGAAAACACCTCATGAGTACACTGGGTATCCGTCCTCCTTAATGCACCGTACGACGAGTACGCTCCACGGACCACTTTTATGACACGTCTCTCAAAGCTACTAACTCCTTTATGAGATTATGGTTCATCACCTGGAAATAATATGTAAAGTAATGTATGCAAACCTAAAAGAGAGATGTTGTACCCTGACCAACCAACTCAGATGAGGCACACACACAAACACGAATCACGCATCATTTGAGTCCAGGTGCTAAAGGTGAGAGAGAAAATAGAGGTACTTGAATAATAAGAAAATTCCAAAGTGTTCAATCCGTCCATCATTTCACTTTTCGAGGCTAGCTTTATTTTCAAAAAGATATTTAAGCATTTTCTCACAGCATGTAGCCACCTCTCTTCTTCGTCGTGTCATGCAACGAAGGGACGGATGTGGATGAGGAAGAAGTAATCTAAAAATGTACACTCGGTCACTAAAAAAAGTTTCTGAGTTGCCTTTGTTCCCTGCCTTCCATAGCATTGTTCACTAAATGCTGACATTGCGGCATGCCTGTGGAAAACGTGTGCAGTATATAAAGATGTGTGAATAGTGAATAAAGTATGAAGTGTGTATGACGATCGGTTTGAAGGGCTCACCCAGACAAGACAAAAATCTTGAACAAAATGTTGAAGGGAAAAACGTTATTGTCAGGAGTGAAGAATATTTCTGTTCCTCGTCAACTAAATTCAGATGGACAGGCAAAGGAGCAACTATGAGGTTTGGTAGGATACACAACACACTTCATATTATTCGTCCTTGGTTGGTTGAAACGAGACCTTTAACAAAATTCGTTATTATTGTATGTTGTACAAGATTCAATTTTGAGCTCGCGAGAAATACAGGGCTGCGTAGGCTTACTTGAACCTTTTCTCCAAAAGGGAGAAATTAAGACTTATCCCTTTTTAAAAGCTGGAATTTCTCGCAGTGTACGAGGAATTACAATAATTAGGATTCATTCAAAAATGGGTGATGAGTGAGAAATGCCTGAAGCTTGGTGCTGGAATGTTTTAGGGATCTAAAAAATTTAAAGTATTTTCTTCAATTGTATTTTTAAGTACGCATAAATGCCAATATTAATTTAATTTGTTGTATTGAAAACCACAAGAAAAATAGGGGAAACTATAAAGAAGAGGAAAGACGTGTATACTCATGAAATAAACGGCAATATATGTATTAGATCAGTGAATTCAGTGGTCTTTATGGGTGCAATTCTATAGTTGTGGTCACATTTAAAATCCCATCTTTAAATCAAGCCTGCTCGTCCGTCTATGGTGCACATTTAATGGGTTCATTATCACCGCAGGAATGAGCAAGCAATTCAGTCAATTTAGATTAGAAAAAACAATAAAATCCTCATACCTGCTGCTGCTGCTTCTGCTGCTTCTGCAATCCTCTCTCTCTCTCTCTAAATACGACCAGAGCGTCTGTTGTTCTGCTCGTTTACGCGTAGAGAATTGAATCGAATGGGATGACATGTGTATGATACGATAACACATTTATTGCTTGCATGACCAGTCATTTCTTCTCATGGTGGCTCTTGTTTAATTTCCAATGTAAAAAGTGGTATACTCTTTCTCTCTCCCTCTGTCATAAAAGAACTGTGGAGTCCACATATTTTGAAGACACACACAGGTAATATGCATACAACATTATTTAAATGTGAACGACTGTGCTGGATCTGGAGAAAGGAGAAAAGGCAGGACTCTAGACGCCAGTGAATTTTTGTGACTCGCGGCGAAATTACATGCAAAGGTTTTGTAGAGCATTTTCGCATGATTGAGAACTGTCTGAAACGCGTACACTCGGATCGAGATGATGATCATGATCGTATACCAAATATCGGCATACACACAATGTATTCGAATTCTCCGACGTGAAAAATGCGACACAAGGGGTGGAGATCTGAAGGAGTCGTGATTGAGAGGCTGCAAAACGTGCAAAGACAGGGGGTACGCACACACAAACAATAAAAAGGGTTGAGTTGAGATGTTCTCGATGCGAAATGTGTTTGCGTGCGATTATCGTAAATAAACTTATTGAAAGGGAAGGAGGTGGATATTGGTTCGTAAAGTATCGGATCAGTCATCTCTCTCTGGCTCTCCTCTTTTTGAAAATGAACTTTGGAAATTATGCTGACTCACACTCATTGTTTTCTATTACTTCACCACATTTGTACAATCGTGTATGATACAAGAAAGGGATGACTTTTTGTTCGGCAGGCAACGTGATCGTTTTCATCTGGAAGTAACATTTCCATTTCCACCTGTCTCCCAGCAAAGAAGCAGAAAGACTTTACGAGATGGGCGCATCGAGAGTGAAAAGATTAAGGCACAACTAACGATTATGAGTTCAAGGTGGGAACAATTCAATTTATTGGTATTACGGTTGAATAAATCCTTTCTGAAGCAAGCCTTCCAAGCTTATGCGCTACGGGTTGAAGGTAGGTGCGTATACGAGGAAGAGACGAGAATTGCAAGAATTTTAATGGGAGATTGAAAGGCTTCAGTGTGAACTTGCAACATATAAATATGATCTACTGATCCCCGTTCAAAGTGACACAGGACGGAATGTTCGTGTAAATGAGACCAGTCGACTATGACAGACTCGATGCAGACGATAAATAAGTGGAGCTAGATTGTTGGAGCAAATTGTGATTTAAAGTCGCTTAAAGAGCATCCATTACATAATGCCATGGCTTGTCATCCATTTCCATGATTATGAATGTCCTTCTTATCCTTTGAGGAGTATCACTCGAGGAATTTGTGTCTGTACCACAGAGTTCTTCGAAGAGAGTGAGGAATAATCGTCTTGAAAATTGAGCTCATTAGGAGAATATCTAGGGATCACATCACAGGCAGGGCAGGCTATAATTCATTTTTAACAAAAGCATGATACTTTGTTAGAAAAAATCTAGTGCTCTTCTCTCCACTCTCTCCGCCTTTAGTCACATCACCCATTTTGCCCTCGGTTTCTCTGTACTCTCACTTATTACTCTTCTCGTCCACACAATACGACAGTGGGACCATATTTCTGAGTACGAGACAGAGGAAACACGTATGTAAATCACGGCACACACATCACCGGCAAAAAAACGTGTAACAATAAATGGATATAATTTTTATATATTATGTATCTGGGCCAAAGGTTCTGTGGTAGTGTCTCCATCCATCAATGATTCATGTCTTTAGTGCTAGTTGCAACATTATTGCATGTTTCTAAACGTCTTTGCTCTTTAAACATGTTGAAACACCTTTTCAACGTGTTACACTCTTTTGGCCTGGCCTGTGATCCTCATTTGTTATGAGCTTGTCTTTGCAGAAGATATTTTCTAGCAAGGTTGAGAGTTGTGTGTGGTGACTCGATGAATTGGAGCACGTTCAAAATGTAAATAAATTTCAAGCTGAGAAAAATGAGTGACTTGATATTTTTTCCGAGAGTAACAAATTAGTTTGAAATGGAGAACTACTAACGATTAATACATATACATACATACAAACACACACTCTCAACACAACTTTCCAAGTGCAAGTTGTTGAGAGCATGCAAATGTGAATACTACTTTGGCTCTTAGCTTGCCAAACACACACGCATGAAGGATGTACTAGACTCACGCTTAGTTATGCATGCAAGCCAGAAAAGGGAAGCGCCGGCGAGAGCGAGAGAAAGGTTTTTGATCGCTTCCACTCTCAATCTTTTTGATTTGGTGAATATTTTGATTATAAGAGTTTCTGTTTGTGGATTGAATCTGATGTCGAGATTTTTATATAGCGACGATAAGTTTTCAATTTGGATGTGCACCTCATTAGAATTCAGATTGAGATGGGTTGTGACGAATCATTGAAAAATTTACACACACTCCACCACCATATCACTGTTTAGCGTTACATATCCTATTGGAATCCTTGCTTCGTTTCAGCAGCACTTTACACAGGCACAATGCAATCATCAAGTATCGCATAACGAAAAGGCTCGTTAACCCAGTGCTGAGAGTAGTTTGGAAAATCACGGGATTGCCATTTTATGTGTGCAACGCACTGCGCATATGAAATCAAGAAAAAAATATGTTCATGGATAAAATATCCAATCGCAAAGACTCGGCATTTAATAATAATCCAAGCAAGGAGAGAAAAATCTGTATTCTTCAACGATTTCAAGGCTGACTGACAGTATGAGTGAGGGAGAGAGAAAAAAAAAATAATTTTTCCTTAATGGAAAGCTGCACTTTTTCGAAAGTGACAGTCCCACCCTCTCGTAAACATTATTTTTTTACTCACCCTAAATGGATATTTCAATTTTTATTCTTTCATTGCACAACAGCTCTCACAGCTCATCATCATCATATCATCGTCGAATATGGAAATGAATGACGAGTCTGTTTATACTCATCCCCTGACATTCAACTGAGGAAAGTAAAAAATGGAGGTGAATGCATGGGCCTGTGAAAATCTGCACTTTTTATGTCATGTTCGCAGCACATGTGTATTCACAAAATGAGTTGTGATTATGCCTGTGCCATTTTGTGGAAAAACGTGTAAAACTGTTGTCTTTGTACTGTTTAATGTTTAACTCCTCCTGCTACTCTAATATTTATGGAGAAATATGCACTCCTCATTTCTATTCGGCGTGAGTACCTTTTTTGAAAGTCGGTTCCTGTACTGATGACGACATGGATGAGTGGTTTCCGAGGACAAAATATTTACGAGGTGATGAAAGCAAAATGTGGCCAGAGGTGACATCAGTTGATATTTCACTTTTGCTAAAACTAGAGCACGAAATTGCAATTGTGGTTGATGTAGTGGAGAATTTAAGGAGTACGGAAACTGGACGAGATGTCTCCATCTCTTCAGTACACTCTCGGTGTATGCTTTTTGGCGTTGGCATCAGTAAGCTTTATTACAAGTTGATTAAAATTTGAGTGTAGTGAAAGTGGTATGTTTGTTCAGTAAAAGCAATTTGGCGGGTATTTAGGCTGGCAACAGAACAGGGCGGCAATTTGACCTTTTTGAAGATGTGATTTCAAATCAGTACCTGGGGTCGTCACCTCGCCGTTATGGATCTGGAAATAGCGCCGTATATTATGGATCATCCGGTGGACCGTATTCGTACTATAAAGATTCAGAATCTCCAGCGATAGATTATGGTAACAGAGGCTTTTCAAGTTTTTCTGCAGTTTCCGGATCTGGAGATCCCGGGTACTCGGTATCTTCTGGCTATCTCCCAGGACCACCACCATTTGCAGGAATTCCACATAGCTATTTACCCAACATTTTTAATGAACCACCTCCCCCTCCGCCACAGCCACCTTCCAGCGTAGTTGACACCAATGGTTCAGCGTCTTCCGGTTATAAACCAGGTAAACCTCCAAATTCATTTGGAAATTATCACATAAGCCATGCCATCGCAGATGCATCCGCGTCGGCCGGAGGTTCGTCGGTATCAGCAGCAGCAGCGGCGGCGGCGGCAGCCTCAGCCAGTTATCCGTATGGATGGGGACCGCCACCGCCAACTCCTCCACCACCTATTCCAACTGTACCAGACAGTTTTGGATGGGGATCAGCTTCCATTCCGACGAGTCCTCAAAAACCGATACCGGAATTCAGTTACGAATTCAATCTCAAACCTTCCGCATTCGGATGGGAAACATCTTACAGTAAGGCAACGCGCGACAATCTCTAAAGATGCTAATGCAATATACAGGTGTTTCAAAATTCGCCGCTTTTCCAAATCATGTAGATGTTCCATGTGGCAACTACAAAATTCAGCCCCGCGTCATAGCACACCTTCGTCTGGCTACGCAGGCTGTGCTTCCTCAACTAAATTCAAATTCAGCGATGAGCAGTGGGGATAAAAGGCGTAAGAGAGCTGCTGACCCTCAGTACTCGAGTTCTTACTACAGTCCATTTGAGATGCAAAGAAGTGTCCACTACTCCCCTTATCATCCGCAGCAGTTTTCAGTTCCAAAGCCAACATTTCAGCCGAGAACCTGTCGATGGAATTTTCAGGTAAGACTAATAGCTCCATCACATTTGTCGTCAGTAAGATTACCTTTTACTGTGACCTGTTCATAGTTTTAACCAAGATGTCAATCAGCTAAAAATTAACTACGCCAAACTCTACCACAGAAAACTCGCTCGGCATTACAAGACGAAAAAGTTTTTGTACCAATCTGACATCATCTTCCAAACATAAATTTCTTTGAAAATAATACCTCCCCAACGGTACAATGTATTGACAACTCTACACCCTAGGCTCAAATCGCTAAGTTTACCTGTCATTTCAAACCCTTATTCTATTTTACTTCACCATGAAATCCATCAAACCTGAGATTTTTTGCATCTTTTCTTAAAACTGCAACTTTTTAAGCGTTGCTAATTTGATTATGACCATATCTAGTCGCACAGTTCAATGATCTTGTTCTGATAAGCTACAAATTCCTTTAACGTGCTCTACACACGCCAGGCTTTTTTGCGACTGTCAAGAAACCAGAGAGAGTTTTAGAATGCAACTTGCTCAAACCTCTTGGGTGCATTTTTACTATTCATGCCAAAAAATCAACATTTGAATCCTACACCAATAAAATATTGCTGAACAAAAGAAAGCCCCGCAACGAGAAAAATATGATGCACTTTTGACGTAGACACTCTTGCACAAGTTTGCATACATTATTCTTGTAGGGTAATTCATACAAAAATGCCCTTCTTAGGAGTAGGACAGAGAGAGAGAGCAAAGAAAAAATGATTTTCTTCCTAAATATTATTCTTTTCTTACTTGGTGAGTTGTTTAACTTATGTGTGATTATGCCCACAAGCTAAGCCTGCTTTTTCAAGGTGGATGTGAGATAAGAGAACGACACACACACACTTGCCGATTATATCATGCTTATTTCTTCAGGTTCAATTCTTTCACCAGAAAAGGACAACATTCATTGTTTTATTTGCAGACGCACACACACAAGAATGTACATAATATTAATGTCGTGGTGTGCCAAGCACGTTGTGTATTTTAGAGGCTCGAAAAATACAACAAAAAAATCACTGTTATATTGTCAAGAAGAAGTGTCAAGTCAAGTTTTTGCATAATCTCTTAAAAAGATATCCTGCAGACATTTAATTCATAAAAAATCTCTCTCTCGCTTATGTGAGCGCGTTTTCGTATGAGAGAGAAAGAAGAGAACTTAGTGCCATTCTTTTCAGGATAAAGTTGCAGTTCAAGTGTTTAAGTAGATTTTTACGAGGTGATTACATACCTCACTTATGCAAACATATTATGCAGCTATTTAATCGTAAATAGGAGAAGGAGAAAGAAGGATATAATATAGTTGAGCAGAGAACTGTAGACGTGAACTCAAAGTGTTTAGCAAGAAGTAAATGTACAGCTTGCTTTGTTGGCAGCGAGGTCTGAAAAAGAAAAGAGAAACATGTAGAGCCGTACTTTTCTGGGAAGAAAGAGGAAGAAAAATGGGCGAGTGAGAAAAATCACCAAATAGCAGTTTTCCTTGTTCAAAAGCAGTACATTGTATTGTAGTAGGGGATTTTTTTTTGTTTGAAGTGATTTATGAGCTCAATGCATGAAATCATGAGGTAATAATCTGGTGACCTTTATGGAATGCTTGTACAAGAATAGAGTGAGCTGATTGTTCCTGGTGTACATAGGTTCTGAATAATATGTGCTTAGTCATACATAGCGAAACCAAGTTGGCTTTCGCGACTTGTAAATATTGGGTGGTTAGATGAATTCCGCAGTTACATTGCACAATGACACAAGCCTCAACTTTAAATAAAATAAACTAGCTTACCACAAAAACTGTGGCTTCCGACTTGGAATCCAAATTTATCATTTATTGATTTTTTTAACCCATGTCGACTTCCTAACATCGACCAGTAGAATTGTTGTACATGAATTTTGACACGCCGAAACACGTTCCGCTTGTGTGTTACTCAAGTTTAAATGCGCCTTGCCTTACCACCTAAGCGGAGGCATGAGGTAAAATCTGAAAGAATAGTTTCTTCGTTCCTCTTTTTCAAAGTAACCCAGATTGGGTATGCACATTTGAATGACATTTGTCTATGTACAATGTTTAATGCGGTGGACATTTGTCATCTAGCTCAATTATAAAAGTGTCCAATCTGTTCCTTAGGCTGTTGGGAACTGCAGGCTGAGTTTCAAATGCACTTGGTTCCAACTCCCAGCCCTATTTCGCTGCGAAGAGAACTACCTCGAAGTAACGGACAACACGATCCTCCTGAACAGCAGGTAAAATTTATGAATTGATTTACAACCTGGTGACACCCCGTTCCAGCTCATTCCTCCTCTTTCTTCCACCTTTGTCTCATTGAGATATCGTGGGACAATTTCAGAAACTCGAAAACCCAATTCGCACGTATTTCCTCTTGAACCGTCATCCATCTCGAGAAATGTCTTTATTATCTCACCAATTTATTGAGTTACAATTTCATTTCGTGGGAAACTCTTCCACGTTGTGTCCAAGTATTGGTGATCGTGATCCTCGCCATCAGTTTCATTCATTCTTTCCCTTAAATTGCTCTCAGGTTTTGTGGGAATCGAAGACCTCGACAGGTTTATAGATCTTCAACGGGAAAGCTAACTTTAACATTCAAGTCTGAAGGTGCGGCGTTACCTGCAATATTTGATTGCACTGTTCTCTGCTCGCCAGACAATTATCCTGCCGAAGGTAAAGTACGCCTTGGGTAGCTTGAATGGTCACGTTGTGTGAAAAGTAAATCTTTATCTGAAAAGAAACTTGACTTTTCAGACAACGTACCCCAACAACCATCCTCCTCACCTACAGCAGAGGGACCCAGTGCTCCTCCACTGACGTCATCGTCACCGACGGCCCCCATTGTTGTCCACCTCGGGTCGTCCCCCACATCAGGACTTGTAGTGTCAACGAACAGAGACAACTCGACGTTAATCATCAGCCTGCCCTCAAAGCCCCAGCTTCGAATGGGGAATTGCAGTAAGTTTCTCACAACCTGTGTTTTCCCTTCATCTCTCTCTCTCTCTCGCTCAGAGTTGACAAGTATTTAAAACAAAATTTTTGACACAAAAGCCTTTCTCATCTCTCTAGAGTCGTGTTTGTCATGTACATAAATCACCTCTCGGAACTCATGCAAATATTCTCTCACTGCTCAGCGCATATGACGCATCTCTCAGAGTTTGCATTGAAACACCCAGAAAAACTTGTCTCGCTCTTTCTCTCTGTGATGTGTACACGAAAATATTATGACATGGATGAATGAGCACACGGTGTGAAGAAACAAAGAGGTTTTGTGTGAAATCACGCTCCTCACACAGTGTGCACAATTCCTTTTTATAATCTGTCCCAAAAGGCAACCTGTCCAGAGAGTCCAACAACATCGTGTACATTAATACCTCCATCCGGATTTTCGGATCTTTCTTTTCTGTTGTGAATGTGCAACAAATACACACTCTAAAACTCTGTAGGGTTCGGAGGAACACCAGCAACGCACACAAGGCAGACATGATGCATATGACACATTAATCCTATTGACTTATGATCTCATTCCTTGTTCCTAACGTTAGGAGCAGAGAACATACCTACAAACTTTTTTCTTGTTTACTCACGCTCCGCTGCTGGGGTGTCTCTCGTCTCTGTCGTGATTTTTTTAAATCATAAAGAAATCATTTTTCGCTTACTGTTAGACGAAACAGCAACGTGTGTGGCATTACAGGTACACTATTATGGTGTGGTCCGTGAAAA
>JAHZMW010002401.1:0-13049 GCA_027743745.1 Alloscopus bannaensis
ATTAGCTGTATGCGGCTGAATGAGAAAACGAAAACTCTGGCGTTGTACAGGTAATTAGTAGGTATTAGTATTATTAGGGGTGGTAAATAAAGGTTTTCTTTGCTGGGCGTTGCTGTAGGTGGTTGGAAGGGGTGGTAATGTTTTTTAAAATTTTTGTCACAGGGGTGGTGACTTAGGATCGATCGAGTTGTGGGACGTTGCCCACCAGCCTTGTTTAATTAAGCGGTTAGTTGACATTGAGTTGATCGATGGGAAGCCGTCTGTGGAGAGCATTGTTTGGGCGAGAGGACGATTGTTTTCGGGAGGGTTGCACGGGTTTATCATTGAGCATGATTTGAGAAGTGGAAAAATTAAGGTAAACAAATCGATACGCGTTCTACATGGAATTTATTGTAACAGTGTACTCTTGAATTGCAAAAAAATCGAAAGAGATTTGTATGTTAGTTTCATTTGTATTTTTAATAGAACAAAACCGCTGCAACCGCTGGTCCTGTTTGGTGCCTTGCCGTTAAGTCTGATGAGAAGCAATTAGCTGTAAGTGCATGTTTAAATAATTTACCAGGGCGGAAGCCAGTCATTCACTGGCAGTCAACTTTGTCTATTCTTGTTATTTCTTGCAGGCTGGAACAGAGGATGGTTTTATCAACATCTTTGACATTGTTGACGGCTCTTTAATTTACCTTAAGGTTCTGGACCGCCAAGAAGGTAATCTGATGAACGTAGTCAGTCGAGGAGTAAGCATCAATATGAAATGATGATTAATAATAATGTTTTGCCGTTCGCAGGTCGCGTATTGTGTATTGACTGGTCACCTTGTGGAAATTACATAGCATCGGGATCGGTGGATTCAGTCAGATTGTGGGATGTCGATAAAGGCCATGCCATTCAAAGATTAATTACTGGGCGTTCTAAGAATAAGGAAACAATTGTGTGGTCAATAATTATGCTGGACGATCAAACAATAGTCACTGGCGATTCAAGGTATAACAGTGAACCATTACTCATGTAATGTTGTAGGGATTGCTTACTTTAACATTGTATTTCTGTTTCTGATTTAGAGGTTTGGTGAGTTTTTGGGATGGGAGGATTGGAGTCCTCAAGTTTAAGTTGCTAACTCACAAGGCGGACATACTATCATTGAAGCTTTCACAGGATAAATCGCAACTCTATGCTGCTGGTAAGTGAATAGGAAGCTGAGCTTTGTTTTTTTACAAAGCTTTGTTTCTTTTTTTTTCTTACAAAGCTCTTTTTGTTAGTATTGCTTATACTAATTCTTTATTTTGTTAGGAGTGGACCCTACGGTAATTATCATAAATAAAGTTGGAAGTACAGACAAGTGGGTAAAGTCACATCCCAGAAGTATGCATACAAATGACGTTACAACATTGGAATCATACGGAAATAAGTTATTTTCCGGTGGTACGTGATACATAATTACCTTTTTAGCGTTTTATAATACATACATACATTACTGACTAGGTATGTATATAGCAGTGGGAGTTTGATTGTTGAGTACCGTATGTCATTCTATTGCAGGAATGGATGCTGACCTGATAATGAGCTCCTTTCCTCCCAAAGTAGTGACCAAGATACCACCAATGCCTAAACAGCGATTAATTCAACAAGCAATGGGTCACATTCTTGTTCAAATGGAGGCTTCTTTAATGATATGGAAATTACCTACGGAGAAATCCGAGTAAGTTTTTAAAATTATCTTGTAATTAAACTCCTAGTTAACGTGACTGAAGCTAGTATTTTTTTAAACTTTCAGACTGAAAAAGGTACTGGAGTTTCAGACAAAAGGATGCGAGTATATTTACTCTTCTTGTCTCTCTCCTAATGGTGAACACTTTGCCCTTTCCACATTAAATCACATTCGTATTTTTCAACTGGAAGCAACTTCCGTTGGTACTGACGCTTCGCCAAAACTCTCCCGTTTACAGCTGGAGGACGGGGAGAGTGTGTTACGGAGTACTTTATGGAACATTAACTTTCTTAATGCCAACGATATTCTTGGAATATCCGCTGATGGGCGCAAGGCAATTTTTATTAAAGTTTTTGCTTCATCGAAAAGTGCGCGTGTAGTAGAATATCTTCCGGCTATATTTGACGACGATGCAGACGCGCCGGAAATGGAATGTACGGAAGGCGTAGATGATGTAATCGTATCACCTAATGGAGGGTTTGTTTGTGTAAATATCAATAATCGAATTACTATTAGCAAGGTAGACACGAGTGACTTTTCTGTCGAAATTAATTGTTATATTCCGCGCTACTTTGCACGACTTACTTCCTTGAATTTTCATAACGAGAAGCCTCTTATCTTGTTGACATTTTCAGATCACTGTATTCAGGTTTATAATTTTGAGACGCGTAAAATTATATTTAGTGAAAAGTTAACGAAAAAATTTGATGACTTGCAACCTTTTTTGGGCTCAGCGTGGGTAGAAAATGGTAGATGTGCTATTCTGTTTCAAGTGGACGGACTTTGTCTTTTAAAAATGGTCTTGAATGAGGAACCAGTTAAGAAATCTAGAAAAAGTGTAAGACCCTCTCAAGAGCAGAGGGAAGAGAGATTTGACTTTTTCCTTCAGAGGTGCGACAAAAAGTATAAATATCTAGCTTTTATGGGAAGTCACAACTGTGGGCAAGATTTATTAGCTGTTGAAGTTAATCCAAATAGTATATTGGAAAAACTTCCGCCTGCGTTTGCTAAGAAGCGATTTGGCAGTTAAATAATTGATAAAATGCATATACTGTATGACAGATTTATTGTAATTTTTTACGTAAATAAAAGCTACCGTTTTTGGCAGAGGTATAAATAAAAGGTGAAAACAATGTTTTTATGTAAGTGTAGTTTATACTTTACCATTGTGCAAAATGTAACTTGTCTTTGGAGGATTAGAAATTGAACGTGAAGTATAGGTATAAGAGAAATCAACAAAGCAGTGGTTTTGTGATATGCCTGATGGATTTATCTGGGACTCGATTTTTCACAATGGGTTTCTTATGCGCATCGTCTTGATTTTTTAGATACTTTTGTGTCCGATAGAGACCATACTGCTCTGGAACGAAACGCTTCTTATCTGGTAAATACTTTGTTCTAAAGAATTCCATTGAATTTTCCGGGTTGCCTGCCCGCCACCCTACGACAGCTGGCGACAAACAGCGATTTCCCTTTACGGTACGTTACATAATAAAGGTATGAATGAATGAGGTTAACCACTACTTACCTGAAGCCTTTAGCGGTACACTTTGCGACGGAAGTATGCGGTAAAACGAACTGGTACGCTCACAGATCATCTTCAGTTTATTTTGTAAACTTTTGTAATCCTTGAATTTAGGTGTACACTCTGATCACTTTTTATATTGGCACCGACCCGAAATGCTATCCAGGTACTTATATACTTACCATTTCTATGCTAGTGAGAGTGGAGGTCTACAATTTAACTAACTTTAAAAGTTATTTTATCTTAATTAATGAGTCGTGATTGAATTAAAATAAAAAGTACAGTTTCATAAGTAATGCAAGTACCTGGATAGTATTTCGGGTCAGTGCCATTACAAAAAGTGATCAGAGTGTAAGAGAGCAAAGGTTATCTATCGTAGTCCTATGCTACAAGAATCCGCAAATAATAACAGGTTTACTTTACCGGACGCATTTCTCGTGGAACCATTAGATTTTCCCATGTTGCTTTCCAGATTCTATCGAGTACTCTCTCGTGCATAATCATATCACCCCTGCAGAGAGAACATAAGGCCTGAAGTAAAATAAATGTTTACAATGACCTCTATTTGACTTGTGCTTTTTTAATACCAAATACAATCCTGCGAAGTATGGTACTCATCTCTGGGAGGTGGAGCAGCAAAGTAAGTGGATGAAATAGTAGTGGACTGCTGCCGTTTTAGCTCCTTCGGTTGTTTACCACCCTTCATTTTGCGATTTATTATTAATTAAGAAAATTGTAATGCTATATGTATATTATGGACTCTGCAGATGCAAATTGCAGATGCGCTATTCATCTGTGAATGCCAATACCTAGTTTGATCGATTAATCAGCAGCCTCAGCCTACAGTACAGCAAGAACGCGCTATTGATGGTTGTAAATGTACCCTTGGTGTAAGTGTAAATACTTTCACCATGCTGAAAATCCGACCTGCGCATTATGCAAGTGTGCATGAAGTAAAATCAGAAGCCGATAGGGTTTCATTCAGTTTCGGTTTTTCTTTATTTCACTTAGAGACATCTTTCTGTATAATATACAATAATAAGACATGTATAGTATGTAATATAATATGTAATGGTAATAAATCATAGCTACCTGCATATTATTCTGACGTAACTTAATCATGTTTATTTATACCACATATATTGCGTATAATATTTAAGTCTTCAGACACCCACCTCAGAACTGTCACGACCACAGCATATATATATCATGATTACATAATCATTTCCTCAAAAAATTTCTGGAAATCATGTGTGTGTTCCACACTTTCACTCTTCTAATTCCTTCTGTCCTTCATGCTCCTGCTCAATCCTTCTTCCAAACTGCAACTGCGACTATGAACACATCTCGGTTCGGCAGCAGTATCACATCATAAACAGAGTACCCATCAATTTTTCCTTATAATCTGCAAGATTTTTTGATTTTTTTTTTCATGACTTTGTTTTACATTTTTTTGTTTCTCAATATATTCTCATTTTTTCGCTTGCTTTTTAAGTGTATAATTTCATGTACATTTTGTCTGCAATAAACATTTTCTTATTACGACCGCTTATTAAAAAACGCTATTGGTTTTTTCGCGCAATTCTTTTGATTTCCTTTGCGGGCTAAATATACAATCTGCATTACTTTCAAAAGTAATTACACACTAATGTATAATATACTCTTTGTTCTGCAACTCTGTCGTAAAGGATGCAGTATACGCAAGCATAGCTAAAATTGGAGTTTCCCACATCATACGTACAACAAGCACCAGTATCAAATCGCCATCTTACATGACACACACTCTCTCTCTCCCTTCTCAATGAATAACTGACCAATAAAAGTCTTAACTGAACTCATCACCATTTCCTACATTTTGCTTTTTGTGACGTGTGCAATAGACGTACGTGTTACTGAAAAGTATCTAAGTAGTTAACCATATAGTAGTTCAAACTTTCTCTTCCAAACGAGACATGCATATATGCAGTAGAGCAAAAGGAGTTGACATGTAATCAAAAAATGAGAATCCCAACTTTCTACACGGTTGACAATGTGAAGAGAAAGTATCCAATTGTTTCTTCAATTATGATAAGCGTTGATTACAATCTCTATTATTAAAACATCGCAAACTATGACCACGTGAATGGAACAAGTCCGTGAACAATCAATCAAGATGAGGAAAAACAATGCATGCAAACTATTGAAAAATGATTGAAAACGTATTGAGTGCTTAAATGTGTGGTGTACGTTTAAACTCGTGCTTGGGTGAGATGACATCAATTCAAAAGTCCAATTATTATTTGAATGGAGAAAATAACTTCCATTTTTATGCGAAATTCATTTACAAATTACACACTTGATTGACACTGCCTTATGAATGGTAAACATACCTATGTGTATAGATCCATAAATGTATATGGTTTTTGAAAAATTCTTAAAAATACCAACAGTTATTATGTAGTAGCTGTGACAGTTTATTCTTTTTTATTTACTCAACTATTTTTCCCTGGTCGACTTCTGATCCTTCTGAACAAAGACAGTATTCTTCATAAGTTTCAGGAAAGATATACATAAAACGTGTGTGCACATTTATGTATGAAGTACAATAATATAATCTATATAATCAGGTTGCTTTTTCCGCTTTCAATTTGACATAATATAGTTTTATGACGATAATTAAAATCGTGGTAATTTTCTCTCTTTTCCATGAACCGTCAATGGATATTCGCATTCTCAACACAACGTCGTCCTTTTCTCCCTTCATTGTACGCGAAGAGACAGTAAAGTTTATTTTTATTTCCGTGATTAACCTCGAACTTATTACATTATACGTCATTGTAAGAATTGAAATATCCATTTTCCCATATTGTTTTATAGTCTGGTAATGTTACATCTAATTATTCATATAGACACGTAATAATAACTTATACAGAAAAATCATTTCTTCTTCGCGTCATTATCTCCATTCTCTGTTCCATTGTGTCTGATATTATTATTTTCCTTTCCATGGATTGTTTTTAAAAGCGAAACCTGCATTACCTACCTATCCTGTAGTGTATCGGCTAACGTACAACAGTATGCAATAATATATATTTACGCGTATATATAATATATGTATTTATTTAAATAGTAATATTAATTCAATTGATTATCTATCACAAATCTGCCATTTCAGATCTATCTGGTAGCTCTCTCCATTTCCGACTCCGTATTATTTCTTCCCATGCGCTTTTTACCATTCTTTTCTCATTTTCAATTAATTTTCCCGTTTCAATATCCAACCATCATAATCCCGACTTGTATTTTCGTGCAATCAAATACACAAAACGAAACAGTGCTATACCTCGAAAACATAGTGTGTCTCCATATTTCTCACTAAAACGTTTGTTGCCTTTTTACCAGCTAGTTAACTTTTTCCTTGACTTTCTCCGTCCTTTTTTTCCAAGTCCATATAGGCCACAATCCTGCCGTCTTCACAAAACACACACACAGGGCTTATCCTTTTTTTTTTAAAAAAAAAACTGAAACTTCCCTAGTCGTTCGCGTACATTTATTATATAAAGCTTTCACCATGTCTCTATCATTTTTTTCCATCTTTACACAATTATCAGATTAACAACAAAGTAAAGACGAAAAAATTATCAAATAGTGACAGTAATTACATTTTAAAAGAATATATGAAAAACTCATACTTAGGTATGTACGTTTTTTGTTTCTTCAAGTAAATGATCTAATACAATGATGATGATAACATCAATGGACAATAAAACCAATTGCACAAAACATTTATGTAAATAGCAGTTTTAGCCACCAAAAAAACAACAACATGATATCATACGTAATATATTGCTGTATTTGACATTAAATAATAAAAGACTTTTTTCATGCATCTTCTTCTTCTTCACAATACGCTTGTTAAAACGTAGGTATCAACAATAGAATATTAGCAGAGTAAACCTACTGTATATTGTGTAGTTTTATGAACTAGGAGTAACGACAAAAACTTACATCAAGTATACTAATATGATATAATAATATGAAGTAAATTGTGTATAATAAAAGGTTTCAAGACTTTTCCCTTAATCGGTTTCCGACTGTAGTGTGTTCCATTTTACGGCCCCATTCCCTCTAATCTCTCGCCTCCTTTTCACGCGCTACGTAACAACAAGCAATATAGTATATCGACAATTGTATAAAATATTGCAATAAACCTCAATTAACTTAGCTTCCCTTTCACTTTTGCATCCGATCACTTTCAGATTATCATGTATGTGTTTTTCTTTTGTTACGACGAAACAAAGATTATTTTTTCCCATACAAATATATATGTAGATGTAAATATATTTTAATCGTAATAATTAATATTTTTATATCATGAAAACCATCACGATCACACCCCTTTTCTCCTTGCTTTCCCTCTCGTGTACCTGTCCATTATTGAAACACAGCTTCATTGCTTGCTATCTGCATTCGCTTGTCACTTCTAAATATTATGAATTTATTTATTTTATCACTGACACCAACTTCCCCCGATCCCCTTGTCTCCATACTTGTATGTCTGTAAAATCTTACAACATGGAAAGGAAATGGTGAAAACGAATGGGTTTTTTTTAGTTCCTTGTTGATTCCTCAATAAAACATTTTCCTTTGTTGAATATGTATACAATTTTTAAAATCCTTTAATCTTTTCTTAAGTATGCATCTAGTAGGAATCAGAAAGTCTCCAATGAGTTTTTTTTACTGAATCATGTAATCCATTATATAATATATTATACTGATTAGTAAATGTAATCTATAAAGTTACTTGAATGGGGCAAGTCAAGGTACATTAGTTTGTATGTAATTCTTGTTGTTGTTTTTCCTGTTTAAAAAGTTTCACCTTGGGGGCAATGATAGACGTACGGAAAAGTTTTATGTGAGGTGGTTGAGATTTTCAGGTGGTGTAACAGGAACAGCGTGACTGGCTGCAATGAAGTGATGAGCTCAGCAGCAGCAGCAGTGCAATACTGATCAGTATCATTCTTACTGGCGATAAAAGTTTCGGAAAGTTCACAATGATGAGCAGTCTCTCTTACAGAAGTAACGCTAGCAGTATTGTTAGAACTAGAGCTTACACTTGTATTATCATCATCGTCTGACGCAGTACTAGCAGTAGGAGTAGTGACAACAGACATACTTGTTGAATCGTGTTTATTGTTGTAATTAGCAGTGGACCTAAGGGTCGGGGTGGTTGCAGTGGGATTAGCAGTAGTAATTATAGTGGTTGTTGCCGTCGTCATACTCAGCGGAGAACTCGTTATCATCCTATTATCAGCAGCAGGCTTAACGCTAGCGTTACGATTAGTCGTACTAAACATAGTACTCTCACTTCTCCTTGTCGTGTCAAAAGGGGTCAGGGGAGTAACGTTATTGTTATCGTTAGAACTAGTGTCCATTCTCATAGCATTACATCTATTATTACTACTATCGAGATATTGACTTTGCACACTACTAGGAGTACAACGATTATTAACCTTAGCAAAATTAGAATAGTTTGGGTCAGTCGAACAACCTGAAGAAGAGAAAGCATTACTGCCACTCCTCTTCTTCTCGTTAACCGAACAACGCGACGACGACTCTGTGTTAGCAGCAGCAAATGTGGCAGTGGTGGTTGCGGTGGCTATAGGTGGTACATTTCTTGGCATTTGGGATGAAGAGTTAGGGCTATAACTGCAGCTATATGGGAGTGATGATGCCGACTCCGAAGACATCTGGATTTCCTGACTACTATTGAAAGAAATGGTTGCCGTCGAGGGCGTTGGGTGAACGTTCATACAAGTCGGACCACCGGCAACAACTGGGAGAGTGAAAGCTGGCCCAGAACCTCGAATTCCCCCATCGTCAGTCACGCCGGCGTGTCCATGTGCGGGCATGTCTCCCTTCATTTCTTCATCCCCTATTGGAGGGGATGGTCTTGAAAGCTTCAAGGTATTTGTAACACTAACACCACATTGATTCTGAACCATAACTGCTACTGGAGGCACCCTTGCGTTCCCATTTTCACAGTCGGAAAACACGGATGGACTAGTCCCAACATGAGCCATGCTGGGATGATGGTGAACAGTGCCGGTTGGACCAGTTCTCATCATCCCCCCAGTCATAAAGCCGTGAGCAACACCGTCGTCATTAGCGAATGCCACCATCCTGCTCTGTCGAACCATGTCCACGTCCCTTGTATCACTATCGATTATAGCACCAGCGTCAGCACCACTATAAGCATCCATTCGGACGACACCACCACTTGTTAGTGAACTTGGTCCTCTCGTACTCCTGCCTCCCTCCGAAGAAGTGGATGAACAACTATTATTATTAACAGGAGTTTGACTTCTTGGCATTTGATTAGCTTTCACCTCCACTCCCTCCACACTTCCGCCGTGATCCAGTGAGGCGAAATAGTGTTGTCCCATAGAGTATGACCGATCCTTGCATGAATGTATCGAAGAAGACACTTCAGCAGCAAGGCCTTGGTGAGGTGGCGGTTGATAGGGAGAATGATGTTGGTGAAAGTATTGAGGAAACGGCTGCTGCGGCTCTTGCTGATGTTGCTCTAGGTGGTGGTGGTGGTGGTTATGATGATGGTGTTGATGTTGTTGTTGCTGAGGATGATCGGATTGGCTAGCGCTACCACAGTCGATCATAGTGACAAGTGAAGAGGAACTACCTCCAGGGGAAGATGAAGCAGATGATGACTGATCAGTTCTGTGGGATTTTCCGGTTTTCCCATTACTACTCCGCTTCGAGTCTTTGGAGCTACTCCTACCTTCTATGAGTCTTGATAGTACACTGGTTGAAGTCGACGTGGAACTGTTGTTGTTTGGACTAGTCCGTGTGTTTCCGACAATGACATTGGTGCAGTGCTGGACTTTCTCCGAAAATCTTTCAACCACGCTTGGACTGCTGTTTCCTCCGCTTCCCCCACAAGCCCCAACCCCTGGAAAATCTGAAGGCTGATGCTGCGACTCTTGGTGTTGCTGCTGCTGCAGTTTGCATGGTGTGACGTTCGGAGGAGGCTGAGTCTGGTTTGAAGGATGATTATGATGATGTGACGTCGAGGGAAATGCACTATGCACAGTATCACCAGCAACTAGCGACGTTGCTGCTCTATGAAAGCCTAGCAGAGATGAGTTTGGGACAGCGCCCAACGAACCGGAGGAGGATGACGATGACGACGACGACGATGACAACAAACTGTATAATGACGAGCTAGCCTGAAGCCCTTGGTGTGATCCACCACCATGACCACCACCCCGCGCAGTCTCACAAGATGAAGAAGGTGCATTCCTGACACTACTACTGGATGGATTCGACGGATGAGGATGCCTTTGTTGGCCACGAGAACGGCTCTGAGAGGGAGGTGACTTGTTAGACCGATGACTCCAACTGATACCCCAATGACTTGAGCTACTTTTTGACGCTGACTTGCTTCCCCCAGACCGTGATGAAGACGATGGCTGAGTTACAGTCCTTTCTAAGCAGTCTAATGAGTCCCAAACGGTTTTGTTTGGTGGCCCTTGAATATATGGTTTTTGAATTTCGTTACGCTGCAACAGAATTAAAAACGAAACAAAATTCCTCATTAGCAAAGACCATCATTATTAGTTCTCCATTACTTTTTTTTTTGAAAATGCACTTTGCCCCAACCAAAATCTTTTGCTCAAACGTACATTTATATTACGACAAGATATAAGACAAACATGTCATCGTTTCACATTTCCTCACCTTATCATGACTACGACGTGCTCTGGCTGGATACTCTTCCCCATCCGGCCTTGGAACACTCACAAAGTCCTTTCTAAGCAGTCTAATGAGTCCCAAACGGTTTTGTTTGGTGGCCCTTGAATATATGGTTTTTGAATTTCGTTACGCTGCAACAAAATAAAAAATGAAACAGAATTCCTCATTAGCAAACAACATCATTATTAGTTCTCCATTACTTTTTTTTTGGAAAATGCACTTTGCCCCAACTAAAATCTTTTGCTCAAATGTACATTTATATTACGACAAGATATAAGGCAAACATGTCATCTTTTCACATTTCCTCACCTTATCATGACTACGACGTGCTCTGGCTGGATACTCTTCCCCATCCGGCCTTGGAACACTCACAGGTAAATCGAGACGAATGTCATTGGCCACCGAACGGTTTCTGACCTGTCGGTCCTGAAAGCATAAAAGCATAAAAGGTAAGATGTAAGACATGAAACAAAGACTCAACAATTTTTCTGTTAACAATTCGTTAATTTTAGCATTTGAAATAGTCATTTTTATGATTACGTATCTATCATATCCGGTGCAGTAAATAAACATAACGAAACTTTACGCCTGGAGAATAAATCAATTTACCTGTTCTGCAGCCAAAGCCCTTTTTTCCTGGTCTTGTGCTGTTTTGGAACCAGTCGGCCAATAATGCTCTCTTGCCATGCAACAACTCTTCCCCATCCGGCCTTGGAACACTCACAGGTAAATCGAGACGAATGTCATTGGCCACCGAACGGTTTCTGACCTGTCGGTCCTGAAAGCATAAAAGGTAAGATGTAGGACATGAAACAAAGACTCAACAATTTTTCTGTTAACAATTCGTTAATTTTAGCATTTGAAATAGTCATTTTTATGATAACGTATCTATCATGTCCGGTGCAGTGAATAAACATAACGAAACTTTACGCCTGGAGAATGAATCAATTTACCTGTTCTGCAGCCAAAGCCCTTTTTTCCTGGTCTTGTGCTGTTTTGGAACCAGTCGGCCAATAATGCTCTCTTGCCATGCAACCCCCTTCGAATGGCACCAAAACCGCCTAGGAAAACGCCAATAAATTACATTAATTAACTTCACCCCAAGGTGCAAATCAAGAGAGCGCCACACGAAGACTACCATAAATTTATCCTCAAGTCAGCTTCGCAGCACACAAACGGAAATGTAGGTATGCAGCAGCAAGTAATTTTTTTTTCAGAAAAAAGAGACACAAAGCAGCAGCTCTCTTGTCTATATATAAGCTTTCTCTCACTGTATGTGTGTTTCTTGCTTCGTATGAATACTCACACTCCATCATCAGCAGTTGGGTAAGTCTGTGCGCAAACTTTTTAATGGTTCCTCATTCATGCACTCACTTATTAACTACTACACCCAGTGTCATGAAACTCGGAGAAGCCAAGAGAAAAGTCTCTCGTCTATAGGAAATCAAGCTGTTTCCTTGAAACAAATCACCATCATTCATATCTTGAAGTTTTGCTTCCTTTTCATTTCAAATGAATTGCTGAAATATGCAAATTTTATGCTCGACACTCACAAGACAAGCCCTTTCACGAGCAGGCAGCAACATAATAATATATTTCCATCCTTGTACAGTATATAGTATGACGAGAGACGCATTACGTGAAAGAGACGGAGAAGTTATTTCAACACAAATAATTTCTACTATTGGAAAAGACATTTCCCGTGCCCCTCTCTCCTCTATATTTCTGCATGAAATACATATAAACGCGAATATTCTCTACACACGTACACTTTTCTGACATTGCTCTCTCACTCTTGCCTTCATTTCTTTTTTTTTGGTGTTCTGGACATTGTCAAGAGTGAAAGAGAGAGAGAGAGAGAGAGCGAGAAAAAAATAAAAGAAATTGAGCCAGAATAGCAAGAGAGCACGCATTCAAGCCCTTCTTCATCGTATGATGTGTCTAAAAAAACGTTTCCCCTTTTAAAACGTGTACCGACATATCTGCATGTATTCTCTATAAGTTTCACTCAAATTTTTTGTCACTCTTCCTGGGGGACTTCCATGAAATATAAATGTGATTGAGGAA
>JAHZMW010002402.1:0-13799 GCA_027743745.1 Alloscopus bannaensis
CACCTTTTCCTTCCTACGTGGATTCAATTGATGAGACATGTAAAGTTGAATGTTCTGGTTTATTAATTTGCAGCTAGTGTGCATCATCGTTGAGAATTCGGGTGATGTAGCGGCATTTGCAGATTATAAGGATTCTGGTGCTACAGCTACAGCTCCAAAGAAAGCCGCAGCTGCACCGGCCAGCGAAGCACCAGCAGCAGCTCCTGTGGCTGCGGCTCCTCCTCCACCAACACCGGCTGCAGTCCCTGTTGCTGCGCCTGTGGTAGGCGGAGGTAGACCTTTCGCATCTCCTCTCGCGAGGTCTTTGGCTGCTCAACGCGGTTTGGATCTCAGTGTGAGCAAATATATTAAATATTAATTGAGTGCCAGTGTCCAACAATTCCAGAGTCCAGACTCAAATAATTACGTATATGAATCTATTTCAGTCTGTTGGAGCTGGAAGTGGCTTTGCGGGCTCAATCACTGCCAAAGATCTTGATCGGGCTGGTATTGCTGCGGTTGGCCGTTCGACCACTGCTGGAGCACCTGCCTCATCAACAGATATTCCAATTTCTGGAGTTAGAGGTGTCATCGCAAAACGTTTGTTGCAGTCAAAGCAGGTCTGGAATGATAATGCATTGTTTTCACTTGTGATTTTATAGAGAATGTTGGAACGATTTTAGTTTTATTTTTTTATAAAAACGTGGTACAGACAATTCCACACTACTACCTTACCGCGGAGGTTGAGGTTGATGATTTGATAGTACTTCGTGAGAAATTCAACAAGCAACTGGAGAAGGAAAAGGTGAAACTCTCGGTGAACGATTTTGTTATAAAAGGCTGCGGCAATGGCTTGCTTAAGAGTTCCCGAAGCTAACTCTGCCTGGATGGACACAGTCATTAGACAGTAAGTTTCCCAGCATCTTATGTAATCTCAAATCGACCGTAGGTGTTTCATTATTAATGTATTTACGGACATTTTCTAGGTATAATCAAGTAGATGTCAGCGTTGCTGTAAGTACGGAGAATGGTCTTATTACCCCAATTGTCTTCGGGGCCGACTCTAAAGGTGTTATAGAAATTAACCAGAATGTTAAGGAATTAGCAGCAAAGGCTCGTGCCGGTAAACTCCAACCTCAGGAATTCCAGGTATGAATTTTGATATCCATAATTTACTTTCACTACTTTACAAATGCATTGCACAAAAGTTTGACACTACTTTTTTCTGAATTTCAGGGTGGCACTTTCACTGTATCAAATCTTGGAATGTATGGTGTTCACCAGTTTGCAGCTATCATTAATCCTCCACAGTCATGTATTCTTGCAGTCGGCGGAACTTCGAAAAAGGTTGTTCCAGCCGATAACGAGAGAGGGTATGTAAAGTCTAAATTAAAACATTTTTATACAAGTAAAGGTCTCAGAGTATAACTAATAATAGAGATTCACATTTGATTTTCAGATTTAAACCCGTAACCGTAATGTATGTAACACTAAGCTGTGACCATAGAACGGTGGATGGAGCAGTTGGAGCGCAATGGATGCAACACTTTAAGTCATTTTTGTCAAATCCCGCAGCAATGCTTCTGTAGACATGACATGTGAAAATGCTGACTAAAAAGTAACTAGGAACGATTATAGACACTAAAGTATATTATGTGAGTAAAACAGTCGCTGTATTTCTCTGAATATTTTTCCCTGTGCTAGATATTAATTAGTGATTTAAATGCGATTGTGTTCACACCTAACGTTCACTGTTACATCATACTCTTTACACGTAGTATATTTGTACTAGAAAATGATCGTGTAATAACGAATATCAGTTTCTATCCAACAAGTTAATTTTAATCACACAAGACAATCGCTTGAAAACGATCCTAAACTCTAAATTATAATTATTTACACGGTCACAGAAGCGAACGTCGAACGCGTGGGCACTACTTATGTGGGGATTTGTAGTTCTGCAGCAACCATACTTAAAATCTCATCGGTTTTTCGCTTCCAGTTCTTGATATTCTTGGCGACGCGACACCATGCTTCTCCGTGGTGAGGTTCGGCCTGCATACATCGTTTGAGTATGTCCTTTTGGGTTTCCTGTATTGAAAAAATAAGCACTAATTAGCATTACCGAATTTTCTAACTTGAATGTTGAGCAAAACCCCAATTGATGAGGGTACTCTTTGACACCGAAGTGTGGTTAGAACTTACGTCAGTGCCATGCAGTAGCTCAAACTTGAAGAAGTATGCCCAGGCATCTCCAAGATCAGGCTCTATTTTCACTGTCCGGTTAAACCATTCCCTACACTTGCTTATCTTCCTTTCACTCCAGAACAAAAGTGATACAGCTAGCAGCACGTGTGGATCATGTTCACATTTCTTCAGGGCATCAACACTTTTTGTTTTTCTCTGAGCACGTCCTTCCATAAAAATGGCTTCAGCCCAAAGTATTCCTGACGTTGGACATTCTTGTAGAGCTGAAAACATTGAGTGTTTAATGAGTGAGATTAATTGACGCTGTGATTATAATTGGGATAACCTACGTTGCAAATTATGTGCCATTCAAATTACCTTTAGCCATTAGAGGTTCCGCTATGTCTTTCTGGTTACCTCTTGATTCAATTCGAACCGCTTCCAACCACAGTCTGTCGTTTTGTGGATTTCGCAGTCGGCCCTTATCCATTACTGACCGCGCTTTAATTAATTGACCTCTCTTCTCCTCGTTATTGGCCAACAAGATCCACAAAGCAATCGAATCCGGACATTTCTTCGTTCCCTGAACGTATATTTCTCGGGCTTTCTCGAGTTTCCCTTCTTGTTCTAATATTTGACCTTGCATCATCCACAACTTGGCACAGTCAGGAAACGCCTTCAAACCTTCTTCAATTAACTCGTAAGCCATTGAGATCTCCTCCAGCGCCCACTCCAGTTTAACACTCTTGACCATAACCCTTGAATATTAAAAAATATTGGTGAGACTTTGACTTGAAACCGAACTATGCCGAACTAGAACACTTTAATGAATTTGCTAAAAGTTTTGTTGCTTACCTAGGGGTGGGGGCTGATGCACGAGCTTTCGCGAGCAATCGTCTTGCTCTCTCATATTCGTTATTTTCAGATTCTAGTTTGACAGCAGCCAACCAGATTTCCTCTGAATTAGGATTAGCTTGAAAGGCAAGCTGAAGAATTGATCTTGCTGCTGGGACCTCGCCCTATAAAACATGATAACGAATTGATTAGAACTCCCCATTTACAATACACAATAGGAAAATTAGTAAGCAAAGTAATATAATTACCGCAAGCCACTTTGATTTTGCTCCCATCAGCCAAAGCACCTCCGCCTGTGGACAATGAGAAACTGCTTGTTGCAGCAGATTTTCCAAACTTTCCCTATTGCCATGAGTCTTTTCAAAGTAAGCAGCCTGTTTCCAGATCCTCTTCTTGGTGGAAAATATAGAAAGAGCGTGGCTGTATATTGCTCTGGCGCATTCTATCGCTCCCTAAAATCAAAACAATATTTTGTTATTATTTTCCAACAATCCATCCAACACTGCATAAACTGCACAACGAAGATATACGGCAACGGTTAAAAATCTAAACGATTTTCGTTTAGTTTAGCTACCTTTTGTGTGCAGTTTTCTGCATCTTCTGTCCAAGTTTCTTTTCTTTCTTCTTCTTCCAGACCGTGTCCGATGACGGATTTTATGATTGCTCGACACGTCAAAACTGAACTTGCTTTCTCACATTCAATGGCATCCTCGATCCATTGATCTCGCGTAATTTCTACTCCATTGGCTGTCAACGAAGATATTGCACGCTCTACAATCTTATCTACCATTTGAGAATTTCCTTGAGCCTCTTCCAGTTTTGCAGCCGTGATCCAAATTAGACGATCCGTTGGAATGTTTTGGCGTGCTTTGTTGAGAACTCGTCTCGCGTTTTCATAACTTTCCAATCTGTAACAGAATAATTTAATATTAAATACTTGACATGTACACAAATTTGAAAATTTCCTCGTAGTTTGAACGACATTAATAGTATTTAAATAAACATTCTGAATTAAAATACGCCTTGTATTGTTTCACTGTAGGTCACATTCAATTGTGTTTGTAAATAAGAATATAAAAGCATGCATCAATTAAAAAACTTACTTTATGTCTCCGCCATATGTTGGAATCATAGACTGTAAATCAGTCAAGTAACCTTTAGGATCAACAACGGTTTGTCCAGAGACATTGTCTGAAAGCTGACTCAGTTTCACATTCATTAAAGTATTTCGAGCTTGGCCAATCTTTTTCAAATCGAGATCTCCAGAGCCTGGCGTAGAAAGTCCTGTAGAAAAACATATGTTTTTATTGTTCACTAATGCAAGAGAATCGACTATTACTAAATGAACTGAGAAGCATAATGTAGTAGCTCGTAAACATTACCTGAAGTCATCGTTCCAGGAAACGCTGACGCCAAGCCTGAAGTGGGATCTAGGGTTGTTACCGTCTCACCACCAAGATTTCTCGAAATAACTGAATCCGGCAATGGTGTAAATCTAGATAAATCAGCATAAATTATTGTTATCTTATCTTATTATTTACTTGTAACTTATTGTTAATGTCTAGTTAGTTTGTAATCACTGTCCTTACTTTTCAGCTCGAGGATTTCGCTGTTTTTTATTTCTAGCATCGCCCACGTCTGGAATACTGAGCCACTCATCTTCACTGACCTGAGAAAGAGCTCTTCGCAAGTCACTAAACTGTTGTTGAATTTTAGGCCGCTCTTGACGATATTTCTCTAGCACAACTGCAAACGCAAAGAAAAAACAAAGTCCCGGTTATCAAACCGTAAGGTTACCATTATCATCGGTTTAGGTAAAATCGCATAGGAATCACTACATAAACCCACCCTTCAGCTTCTTTTCTCGATACTCCTTCCTCTTTTCATCCATGCGCTTGTCAATGGACTCGTATATTTCATCCGCTTCTTCGTCATCCTTATCGTATGGATCTTTACTGAACAGAGAGCCTCCGTAACCGGAAAACTGCAAACAGAACGTACAAAATAAACTGTATTAAGCATGACAAGCTAGTATTTACTAAACTTTTAATATTTTTCAGTTATAAAACATACCTCATCATAGTTGGAGTCATTCAAATCTTCGTCATCCTCCTCCTCCTCCACTTCCTTGTTTTGCGGTTTCTTCCTTTTGTTCGGAGGCGCATGTCTGTCATCAGATACATCATTGGCGTCTCTCGCAGGACCAATATCCGACCGGGTTGTGAAACCTGTCGCTCTGTAAAATTCAACAGCAAAAAATTTACCATCATATGTAAAACCTATTAATACGTACACAAACCAACTTTAATTTAGATTTATTAACTGTCACTTACCCACGACCAACACCAGGCACATATCCTGCAGGAGCAGCAGCCCCAATAAAATGCTTCCTTGGCTTCGCCGTTGGAGGAATTGGAATCGTTGGGACAGACATCTTCACAAGTTAACAGTTAACTTAATAACCGTTGCACAAACTTTAATTAAATCACTCCTCCGTCCACCCACTCAACACTTTAATACACAAAAACAAATTTAATACTCAAGTCCCTTACAACTTTAAGCCACTCTGTCAAAATCTAAAGTTTAACTATTCTAAAGTCTTCTCGTATAAATTAATCGACAATTTGACAAACAGCTGCCGCTCTCAAACGCCTTTCTCCGAGCGCTTTCACTTCTGTTTGTAAACTAAATACAAATATTGGTGTTCATTGCGTAGTAATTCACATGTTTGTTGTCGTTTTGAGATGCGATTCAAACAAACACCATCCTCATCACTAGGTGAGTACCAACTTGCCCCAAATGCGTTTTACGTGTGCTTTCACCAAAATGCACTTCAACCGAATCATAGAGTGTTAGATTGAGGTGCGAAGTGCTTTTACTTGTCATTTCCAAATGCCTACGAAATGCATAAAAAACTGCTGTAGCTCAATAAAATTCGGACAACAACAGAAAGTACTAGAACAAATTTCAAGGAGAGTGTATTTACAAAACACGATAAATATTTTAATTGGTGAGAATTGGGCGTAATTAAATTAACGAGAGTGTTCTAACGTTTTATTTTTTGGGACTCGAGCGATTTTCAGACAGGCAGAGTTTGGAGTGAAATTATTTTATTTTTGGAGTGATATAATTTGGAGTGAAGTTAAAACACATGGTGCTTCATAAGAATTGGGAGTTGTGGATTAATTAATTAGTTAGGAATTGGTGGAGGAAGGTCGGAAGATGTCAAGACTCCAGAAACCGACGGCACAGAGAAAGAAGCTCGGCCATGGACGCCATGCTCACGACGTTGGACTCCCGTTTCCGAACTTTGCTTTGGGGAAAACGGAAATGCCTGCGGTGTGTCGGTGTATCTTTGATGGAACCAAGTTTTTCGTTACTAATCACTTGGATATGCATACTCTGCATTACAATGTAAGTTTTGGTTAGTTAATTAATTGTTTAGATGATTGTATTGTTTATGGTTGATTGTTGATTGTCATGTCTTTGGACTTTTCAGGGTTCGTTCGGAACGAGCAGTTTAACGTTTCGAGGTTTAAGTTACGATGACACGTCTTTCGCTCACCGACCATACTACCAAAAGCTGTGTCTCAGAAACGCAACGGAAACTCCTGTATTCCCTATGAATGGAGTTCATGCAGAACCAATCGGAGGAACTACGGGTGTGAACGTAAAGTACCTTAAATCTGGACTAGGGAAGCGCCTCAAGGTTGCAGTAGAGCCTTCAAAGTCTGGACCAGAATTGTGTGTTCATATATCGCCAGAAGCCAGCACATCTAGCTGCTCAAAGACTGACCCACAGAATGATTCAATTAGACCCCGAACTGATAGTGAAATGAGTGTTGACGACGATGGAGAAAGTGGACCAAAGTTTGGATCGGATTTGAAGGAAAGTCAAGAATGCAAGCAAGATAATTTGGCGAGTTGCTCCGGTTCTCAGTCAAGAGAATACCCTCCTCGTGTTCCTAAGATTGATGCTCATGCTTTGGAAGAAGAAAAGTTAATATTGATGCCGGAGGAAGCGATATTTCTTAGTTTTGGAGTGGGATGCCTGGCCATATACAATCTTCAGGGGCAGGCGTTGGATTACAGACAATGTTGGCGCAATTTAGTGACCTTAAATCGTGATTTTCCTGCTCGATATGCAGCATATCATTATTTTAGAGGAAAGAATTGGGTGCCCAAGAAAGGAGATGATTATGGAGCTTCTTACCGTAAGAAAATAGTAAATTGTGGCAATTTAGTAGTAATACAAGGCTGTTTTAACAAAAGTTGTTTTGTTGGGTTTTAGTTTTGTACGAAGGAGGGCCTGATATGAATCATGCAACTTATATCGTTTATGTTCTTGAATCTACGAAGCCAAAACCTACTTGGTTGGAATTATCTGCGTGGCAGAGGTTAGCAACTCATTCTTCTAAGGTAAGCATTCGACTACATTTGTTTGAACGACTCTGCTTTGGTGATTTGAAAGACTACCTAACTATATATCCGACGATTGAGAAGTGAGATGTGCATTTCTGATGTTTATATTACATTTATTGTAGCATGTCTTACTGTGTGAAGTATCCGTCCCAAAAGAGTTCCGGCCGGAAGTCTCAGAGCCTCGGTCAGTATTTGATATGACGTTACGAGAGATGTCCCTTATGAGATGGCTTCCGCATGATTTACAAATTAGCTAGCCGCAATTTTAGATGTCACTTTTAGGGATAATTGAATTATTATCTTGATTTTATCATGCATAATTTATTTCGCAAACAAATCATTACTTTGTTTTGTTAAGGTTTGTTCGAAGAAGTGCAAGCGAAAACAGTACAAAATCGTGTTTTTCAAACTTTTATTATAAAAAGTAGTTCCACACTCGTAGTACAATATTTTGTAAACGCTCAGATAACTTGGCTAAGAATCGTTACTTTCTCCTACGTACTACGTTTCTAAAACACTTCGTAAATTTGACTATATTACATGTAAAATGCAGAATAAATATTATACCCTACGAATCACGAACAATAGGCATTTTTTGTAGTAAGATGTTGCAAATCTAATCTTCCATCCTTCCTCTTTCGCACACAAAAATTTACACACCCATCCCTGTTAGTGATCTGATTTTAGAGGTATATTTAGGTATTCCCTGATACATGCGCCACTGATTTTAAGTGAATATAACAGCTCATTAAATATCCCCTGCTGTTGGCACATAACTTTTCACGAAAATATAAATAGCGAACGAATTGTAGAGAGCCTGAATTTAGTCGCACCTTCCTTTATCATAATGTTTATGTACATGTATAATATCATTAAAGGTAATGTCAGGAATAAATAGTTGCACAAAAATGCATGAAACCTACAAGTAAGCAAATAAATAGATGCACTTGGCGCAGATTCATTTTTACTTAGGTACTGGTACGAAGGTTCTCTTTTGAAGTCAGCCTGCCAATTTCTTGTTTTGCCTCTTAAATTGTTAAATAATTTATTTATGTGATGAGCAGGGCAATTGCGTATATCTGAGGCAGAAACCAACGTTCTCAGTCTCCTTCTTGGAGTATTCGTCGTCATCAAAGCAGACACGGACTGTGAACGGCTTTGTATGACTTTCCACGGGGCAAGGTGCTTTCGCCTTTTTATCCAGGGAGCAGAATATCGTTCCGCAGAATCGGTTAGCACATGGCACTCCTTTCTTCTTCCCAGATTGAATCTATGCCGCAAAGTATGTTATATTGTATGTTAAAGTCATATTTTACAAAGTAGATACACACATTCACAAATGAGCGCATATGCAATTTTATTTATTTGAAAAAAAAAACTTGTTTCTCACCTTGTTTCCGTCTGTGGTACCACAAGGAATGAGAACATGGTCGGAAGAACCTGCTTTCTTTGGATTCAGACAATCACCGTCCGTTTGGGCTTTTTCTGCACAAGCGAATATTATTACGAACATTAGTAGGTATCACCCCGTAAAAACATGAATGATAGCCAAGTGATTGCTTGTCTATATGCAGACTTTAATTTTCACGTCAACTCACTGTCGTCTCGCGAAATCCTAAATGTACCCTTCTCAGGATCGCATTCCTCGTACTTAATTGCACAGAACCCTGTATCATGCACAAAATTACAAGGCTTACGTTAATAGCTATATGAATCTCTTCCTGTTACAGTGTTCATAAAGGAATTCATCAACACATGCATCATCTTTCGTTTTTTACTCACCAGCCTCCATTCTAACGCAAATTGTATACCATTGATTAGCCAAATGCTGATCCCAGCCATCAAAGTTAAATGATTTGAGCACACCTGTATTTTCACCAGAAAAACAACATTGTATTGACACCACCATATTTCATGACTCTCACAGCGAGATCCAATCTGCGGCACTCACACAAAGTCTTTACTTGAGTGAGACTAGAATTTGAATTGCAGGAATTTGCATAGAAGCCACAATTTTTTGGCAATATACCTACCTGAAACGCCGTAATGATACTGTAAGCAACCGTCTGGGGCTCTATCACAACATCTAACTTGCGTGATCTGTAATTTATCATAAGATGGGGAAATTGTAAGAAAACGTTTTGGCTAATCCTCTCTTCCTCCCCTCAATACCGCAGAAATCTTCAGTAAAAAATAGGATTTCACATTTTTCTAACCTTAATATCCCAACCAGGGTCTTTGTGGAATCCTGACGTGGTGATGGTGAGGGTGATAGGTCCATAATTGTGTCCACCAAGGTCAATGTACACTAAAACAGTCAATTAGTATTCTGGGTGCATTTTTTTCGCAAAAAAGCCCGTATGCAAATCAGATTGTATCTATAAACGTACTGTGTTGTCCCGTATTCTTTCCGCAAATCACGGGAGGACTGTAAGCAGATCCAGTTACCAAGAAAGCATCCTTATTACACTGGCCACTCCATGGGTCTGGAGGTCCAAGGTCGAAGTGCAAAAAGTCCAGCCTCAACTGACACACATCCCATCCGCCTTTGTACACCTGAAGCTGGCAGTTCATAACGGGTCCTTGGTGAGGAACATAGCGAGCCTCTCGGGGACTCGTGAAGTATGTGCAGTTCTCCTTTGTACTTTGTCCACAAGTTCTGGCAACTGTGCGTTATGGTCATTGTACGAATTTTTTAAAAGAAAAATCATGTAGGAGAGAATCCAGTTAAGTTGTAATTTCTCTTATAAGGGAAAGAGAATCTTGAAAAAACTTACAAACGCAGCAGACACCAAAACCGGTGGCACAATGTCCTGAGGGCGTCCCTCCTCGTTCACGGCATTCTCGCTGGGTGTAACAGACACCTGTTTGTAATCGAAAGGATGGTGTCGCATTGCATATTAATTCTTTGTTCTGAACATCAATTTATATCTTTTTTTGCGACAATGAATGATCTTATCTAATACATGAAAATGAACTATATACCTGCTCGCAACGCATCCCCTGTCCAACAAGCTTCATTGGGGAACTTGACAATAGTGAAAATGTTCAGCACTGAAAGTGAAGGAAAAGTGAGAGAAAACTCTTGATTACAAATTATCATGTCTGTGTACGCATATAATTTTGTGTTTCACTCCTTAATTAGCCCAGACGATTGACCTCCTTTGCACAAACCTTGTACCTATAATTTTCATTAAGGTTGCAGCAAGAGATAAGTACAACTTTTGTTTGCACTCACGTGCTCATCAATTCAATGCGACGGTGAATTTCTCTGTGAGCATCGAACGAAAGTTGTAAATTGTCATGAAAAGTGAGCCTTTTCCCTTGGACAAGAACCACTTTCTGATTTTCATCCCTTTCTGTTTGAGCATGTTTTTTCCGACGCTAATTTATGTGTTTTTGAGACAAAGTGGGAAAGCAGAGTGACACTTTGTTTGAAAAGTTGCATTTTTTAGAGATTATTTTGAGATTTGTACATCTCCTGTAAATTATACAGCTAATTTTCCTTGAAATAGTCAGAAAGGTAATACAGGCATATTTATGATGATGCCAATCCCAGTAACATTAGTTTACATTAGGACCACCGTGGTCAAGCTTGAGGCGATGCAAACAAGGTCAACCCGTCTTGAGGTTGCTTGCGGATTCAGATTGTGTGTCACCTCATTCGAAATTTCCGATTTCATGTGGATAAAACCAGAGAAAAAATTTATTGGCTTTGGCTTCCAAACGTTTGTACGTGTGACATGCACTAGGCACGGCGTCATCTCTGAAACGTGTCTGTACCTTTTCCTATTTCTCGGGACCTTACTCTTATCATATCCTCTTTCTCATCTTTGTGTTTTGCAAGGATTGTTAAGAAAATACAAAGTGTAACTACCTAATTTATGTGATGCACACAAGACTTCTTGTGAGAGTCTTGATTTGCGACACGAAGGACTTTACGAAATGATGAAACTCTCATGAAAAAATATTCTAAACGTAACACTTTTTTTCAGGGTAAGTCTGACCCAATGCAGCACGACATGTTGTGTGATAGAGAAAATGCAAATTACACAATAATTTTTTCCCTATCTCCGTGAATGGTTTGCATCGTTTAAAAAAGTCACACTTTTCATTGGCACAAACTTGAACATATATTCATTACGATACGATATTTTTTCTTTATCAACAACACAGTCGTCCCCGCTTGATAAGGGATTGGTTTTGGGCGAATAGCGGATTTTTGCTTTTTCCTGCTTGGCAACTTTTTTTTCAACAATTTCTCCCCCTAAGGTATGGTGTGGTATTGGTTAATAAAGGTTTCAACGAGTTCAGAGAAAAAAAAACTGTGAAAAGTGGCTTACATCTTGGGATAAATGGATGAATGGATAAAAAAGAGGGTTTTAGTGATTGAGACTGTGTGTGTGTTAGGGAAAAAACTTGTTTCGTCAACTTATGAGTTGAGCCCAAAGACGATTGTATCTGCATAATTGCGTTACATCTTTTGCATTACATCACACGTACACATTGGCTCACATTCCAGGTCAAATTGAGAACGGGACTTTTGAAGAAGAGTCCTAGATTGGATGTTTCAAAGGTTTCTGAGCGTAAAATGCGAGTTTCTGAGATGAAACTTTTGACAATTATGATTCACCCCTTATTCGCACACCAAATACCAAATCTACCTATGTACCATTTGTGGTTGCATGCACATGAATAAAAAATGTTGGTGACGCTCAGCTTACTGTACACCAAAAAATTTCTATACTTTTCTTCATGAAAAATGGCGAGATAAAATGTATGATTGAAAAGTTTCTCCAGACTTACGTCTATCAGCTCTTGAGGTCCCATTTCCAGCGGAAACAGCCACCGCTGCGGGTGGCGGTTGTTCCGACACCGTGCCATTATTCGGATATTCTAGCACTGAATACGGAAGTGGCTCGACAGCCTCACTGGTAACAAACTGACACACGACAAGGTATACCACACACGTCAAAACGGGGAGCAGACTCCGACAGGAGTCAGGTAACGAAAGTCCCATCATAAGGAATTCCTCTTTTCTTAAAAAAATTGTCAATCAGTACTATAAAAATTATGAGATGCCTAGAATGGCACCTTTGAAGGGTCCTCCAAAAAAGATTTGATTCCCACTTTTTTGTGTCTGAGTGACGCTCACTGTGACCAGCTCACTTCACTTAAACTAACTGACCACCATGAACGACTACATCGATGACTCGAGGTTGGAAAAAATGCAAAGCCACTTCTCAACCAACCCTCCCGACTTTCTGCAACTCCTCGAGCAAGTTGTTTGGGGGAAAAGAGAAAAACCAGCTTGAGCACACATCAAGACGAAGCGAGGTGGGGGATGATCTTTTCACCCTAAATCTACCCTTGGTGTTGCAGGTGTGTGCAACTATGTTCTAGGCGCTGCTTTATAGATTATATATTGGCATGATACCACCGAACCATTCTATATACCTTGACCCTAACTTACACCTTTGGTATACATAATGCAACGAGCCTCTCTTCAACTTCGACGTAATATACGCATGCACTGCTGACTTCCGCTTTTCTGGGTCACATTCACCATCATCATTCAACCCCTGACTGGTTTTTTCTTCTTCACAATTTTCTAAAAAACTAATATACAAGACTTCCCTTCTGTGATTCATATTACCTGAATGTGTGTGAGCGTATGTGATGAATAATGTTGCGATTTTGTACGATTTTCATAAAGGAACTCGTAACAATATTTTCAGTAATGTCTCACATTGTTCGCTGATATAATAGTGTTTTTTGTGTGTGACTTGTGTGCACACAATGTGCACAAATGATTATCCGATAGCTATAGCATATACAATTCTTTTTACCTAAAAGGAAATAACTTATGAACCGAGAAAAAGTAGGTTGATAAAATGACATTTAGTACTGTCAACCAATGTCACACTTGTCCCTACCCAGTTTCTGCCAGTTTAAACAAATTACGTCTGAAAGCTACCTTGGGGTCTGATATTTAAATACCTAATATGATAATGGTGGAGCCGAAGCGTATCTCAATGGATCCGTTTGAATATTGGTTGTTACAATGTTGTAGTCATTGTACTTGCAATTTAATGTAGTTTTGGAGAAAAGCATCATGTTTGAGCGAAGGAATGATCTTATGAGCATACTTCATTACACTCAAACTTTTAAACGCACGTGCAACCCTTGAAATTGTACAGATGATAAGTTTTCTGTGCCAGTAACAGTGAAAGCGGACTTTACATCCGGAAACCCATCATTTAAATGAAACCATTTTACCCAATTGATGATTTTTCAAACCTGCAAAACTTTTCGACCTCGCTCTACTTCCAACCGTGGCGTACCGTAACCTTGAA
>JAHZMW010002403.1:0-12993 GCA_027743745.1 Alloscopus bannaensis
TGAGTGCGGTGGGGATCTCCGTGGGAGTGATTATCTGGACTGTGAAAAAATTGATAAGCGTGATGCTCACAAAGACTGAGAAGAAGGAGTTGCAAAACAAAACGAAAAAACCGAAACAAAAATGAATTTTTATTAAAGAATTTTAATTTGAATAAATGTTAGCATTTCAGAAAAAAATGTATGACAAAAAATTGATTAATAGCGGTGGTAAGGTGGAGGCTGTCCAATTCCTGGGTTTTGGAGGTACACAGGTCCGTCGCCGTCTTCGTAGTGACCTGAGTCGTCAAATTGGACCGGTGGATTTTCGCAGCAGCAAGGTTGTGATTGGTGGGAATGGTAGTGATGGTGGTGATGATGTTGAGGTGGTGGTTGGTGGTAATGAGGTGGTTGATGATAATGGGGTGGTTGATGGTGGTGAGGTGGAATCTGTGGATATATTGGGGCCGGTGGTATATAAGGTGGTGCAGTAGGTGCTGCAACGATCGCAGTTAAAGTTGGAGGTGGCCTATGTCCGGTCATGGATATCGTTAGTTGAGGTGGCGGACGTTGAATCGCAGATACTTGGATGTGGCCCGAGGATGGTTGGGCCGTAGTCATTACGAGACCCTTTTGAGGGGTTGTGAATCCAATTTGGTGGTTCATTGTCTGAAATCAGGAAATATTTGATGATACCAAAACTGGCTGAATATGGTGAACAAAAGTTTTAAAAATTTACCTCAAGATACTTTCGGTGGAAAAAGTTTGTTACGTTTACTGTGTGTCAGAGTAATGTCGTTCTGTGAATGATTTTTTTTTTCAAGCGACGGAGTCAGCAACTGAGAAGAAAAACAATACTCTCAACTCATACGTGTCCAGTCTCCACCTGTAATAGTTTGTCATGGAAGCATAACAGCTCGCGTGACACCACAATGACACAACGCATTTATTGTGCAAACCAAAAAACAGAATGAAAATTAATTACATTGTTATCACACAGATAAACTCAGCATTGATCCCTGGCGTGACTCAATCTGGTCTCGATGACGTGTATAAAGCTTGTCGGAGCAAATTGCGTATTCCTCTCAAATCCCGACTTTTATCTGTATTACCGATCATAGACATGCTTTACATTACAATATTTGTTATTTATTACGTATATTCCGTACAATATTTATACGATATGTAATCACGCATTTTTATTCCAACTCTTTCATGGCTCAGGCAAAATCAGTAGTCTCATATCCCGTCCTCACTTGGAGTGATTTGTTTACACCAGTTGCATGAGCTTGCATCATGCTCAATATACGTGGAGCTTGTGATCTCTAAAAATGTTATTTATGCATCATCCGCGGAATAATATTAGGCATCCACTGAAGACCGCAAAAAAAAACTATAAACACATTCCGTTGCTGGTCTTGACTTGCTCTGGGAAATGGTTTGAGAATTTTTGGATCATGTCCAAAAACGCAACTTATAAAGAATGTTTTCACTATGCCCAAACTTCTCTGTTGTTCTCTCACTTTCTCGGAAAACCGATTTAGCATTCTTTAATTTTCAGTTTTTTGCCTTTGAAGTATGCAATGTTTGCTTCTTTCACTAAACTGAAGAATTCCCCTCTCCCTTCCTCATCCCAAATGGAGGATCCTTCACAACGAAGTCTACGAGTTAGACTTCTACTGGATAACTCCACGAGGTCATATTTTGCTGGACAAAGTATTACCGGCAGAGTTGTCATCGTTACGACGGTCCCTAAAAAGATTAGCGGTGAGCTCGTAGAAAAATTCACTCTTACAGATCCTCTCCAGCCTTCTGATTTTTTTGACTGATATTTGTCTCCAGCTATTTCCATTCAGTTCGAAGGAAAAGCCCAAGCTTGCTGGAAGAAGACTGTTTGGCGTTACAAGCAGAGATGCAGAGTGGATCAAACTGAGGAACAACTCTTCGTCAAAAATGTGCTCCCACTTGACAATGATAACCCATCTGAATTTCGTGCAGGAAGCTATTTCTACCCCTTTCAATTCAGCCTCCCTTCGCAGGCCCCGTCCTCCTTTGTGTGTCGCACTGCACAAGTATCCTACATTCTTAAAGTGGTGGTCCAACCGACCGGAGAAAACTTCAGAGTGACCACCTTCCCCATCACAGTTATCGGACAGGTCGACATCTCTGCAACAGCTACATCAGTCCGGCTTGTAAAACGACCAAATATCCTCCTCCACAAAGAGGGCCTCCTGGAAGTCTTCTTCAGATTGCCCCGAGGGTCCGTCTTCGCCAAAGGGGAAACTATTGAAGTTCTGGTCGACGTTCGGAACGGAAGCGATTGCAAAGTGACAAGTCTCAAACTCAGTTTCCGACAGAGGCTCACATTTCATGCCAAAGGGGAAAGCAGGGAAGAAGAGAAAGTTCTCAGCAAAGTGGAAGGACCTCTGGTGGATCCCGGGGATACTTTAAGTTGGACCTTGGGGTCAGCTTTTAAAGTTCCGGATGTCCCCCAAACATATTTGGGAGGGATTTGTGGTCTCATTCAGGTCGCGTATTGTGTCCGGCTTAAAGTTGATACAGGATTGATGAGCAGTTCCATGGAGTCCCGTCTTCCCATTGTGATTCGGTCCGAGGCACCACAAACACTGAGGGCAACGGCTGAAGGATCTTTGCGGACCAGGGATTTGGAAAGGAATCAGGAAACCACAAGCTCAAATCTCTTCTCTTGTAAGATATTCACGAATGTCTTCATTTACTCATTTAAAAAATTGTAATAAGATTTTCTTTTTGTTTTAGCGCCACCACCATCTTATGAGGAAGCAACGGCTGAATATTGCCCACCATTAACCATACGAAAACCCAAGAAACTTGACTAATAATATGTAAAACTTCGGCATTGTTGCGAGGTTATGCATTTTTATTTGAAATAAATAATAAGTATATATTTTTATTTGAGAAGAAGACAGTTGCTTTCACCAACGTATTTGCGAAGACCAAAGGCAATTGAATGTCATTCATTCTTGAGATGAGACTGGTTGCCTAATTTCGACTGACCTTCCACTAAAATAGGAATTAGTTGAACAAAGGACATTTAGCATTGATACCATAAAACTATTCATCAGCGACCATGAGTTTGAGAATTACAAGTCATTAATGTCGCAACCTCAAACCTTGAGGCGTCACAGATTGCGAACAGAAGCTAGTTGAGAATGACGACGGAATTGAGCAATTTGTGACTTGGGAGTGGTGTGTAAATCGAAAATAGTTTTTTAGGCGGCAATTAATGGTTTCGAAAAAATGGGAAAATTCGAAATTTCCTCCTATATTCGTCACTGGTGGAAGGGACGGGGAAATTTTCGTTTTTGAGCATAAATATCATTGTTTTTTTCCTCAGGATATCTTCGGAATCGACAGGTAAGTTGGACGGTTAGATGATGATGTGTATCGAAGTGTTAAAAAACTTTTTTATTATATACTAAAGACTAGTGACAATTGTATGAGAAGTTCAATCAATGACAGTGTGAATTGTATCGGTGTTTTGGGTGACTGTTTTTGAAAAGTGTTTGACTTAATGAGACTTATTGACGTCACTTTGTGAAGTGAAGTGCGAGCTTATCCGAGATCTAAATAGGACTCTCCAGTTCGCTTATGTTTTCTATGAACACTTCCCTTTATGATAAAGTAAGTGCACTTTGTTTTATCGAATACTTTTATGCTATAAAATCTCCATTAGTTGCGCCAGAGCTAAAGTCATTTTTGGTATTTTAGTAACCTTTTGAATAGATTGATGTCGAATATATAAAGTCTGCTTTGCTGCGTAGTTGCTTCTAAGTTACAAATATCGGAGGTCTTAAAATTTTCATTGGCAATTATGTACTGATATCAATTGGGCTCACTGAAAAATGCCGGACTCAAAAAACGACGAAGTAAACCCGTTACAAAAATCCGGGGACGGGGCCATAAACCAAAAAGCTTCTTAAGTGAAGGGGAAGAGGGTCCCGAAGAAAGTTTTTTTTTGCAAAGAAGCTTATATGGTTATGGCCCCAAATTGCCGAAATTTGGGTTACAAATGTACTGGGTGTGTGGTGAAAAGCACCTTTAAATTGAACACTGTTTATGTTTAGTGTTGCTTCGCTACCTGGCTAAACACGGCAGTAATTGAGTGCAGTATATTTCCAAAAGAAATTTTTTAAAAGGCTTCATGTTAATTCCCGTCAAACATTTCCCGAAACGACAATTCCCGAGAATTACAAGTCCTGGTAAAAATTTCCTGGTAGTAGCGCTGATAAAAGGAAATCTTTAATGAAGTATATGTTTCCTATACTCCAGCGGATTTGTGATGTGAAACGTGCGAAGTGACGTAAACTCAAAAAATTCAAATATCGCAAAGACTTTTTACTTTCTACCGAAATCCGCAAACAGATCTTTGTTTTGCTTTAGTCTTGTGTCATATTTTTTCATTTTTGAACAATATGCTGGATACGCTCCTGCATTTTTAATTGATTTCTTAAACGGCACGGAAATTGTATTGCTGCATTATTAACTGACTAGCAGAGCCCGATCAACCACATTTAATGTGGTCGTCCTAGATCTTTAACATGTAATATTAATTTATGTCAAACTTTTATTTCGAAAAAACAGAAACGTCGGCTAATCTCTCTGCATAATTTGCTGGTGGCATATCCTTCTAAAAAGTACATTTAGTACATAAGTAGAATTTATTGATTGTGAGTACATATCTCGAGGAAATATTTCTCCTGGAAGAATTACCTTTACATAGAAATGTCCTTTTAAAACTTAAAACTTTTAGTAAGCAAAAGTTGACTTTGATGATTGTGAGTCGAGGAAATATTCCTCGAGGAAGAAAAAAAATACTGTGACGAAACACTTCTCCGTAATAGGAAATATTCCTCTGGGAAAAAAGCAAAACGTTTTTTCCGCGAGTTGACTCGAACTCGCGCTCACAAATCCCTTTACGTCCAGAGCCTTAGCCACCCGATCGCGAGGCCCAGCTTGAAGACTGGTGCGTCATATGTCGATGTTGGAGATGATACCGTTACAGACAAAGTCCACGAGCTAATTAGAGAGTAGATATGCAGATGGTGCTACAAACAATTAAGGTGAATAAAATACAAAATTTGTAGCCCGAATTGAATTGGGACGATGAGCCTCTAATATCTACTAAAAAGATTAAAAGCGAGACAACATTATAGTTATAGCGATGTGTATGATAGTTGGAATTACCCGGAAGCTGAAGATGTGATTTAATGTCTGAATTGTCAAATTTTGTTAAAGGGTTTAGAAGGAATGGTGGTGAGTTTAGTACAGATGCTTTTTTAAAATGAATTTGATGTCATGTGCTGAATAAAACTTGATAGAATGGACTAGATAAACAAAAAAGCAAACGTACGAAACTAAGTTCATGGGAAGGCAATGTGATAGACCGTTATCAACTGTTGAATGTTTAAAAATCACAATTATTTGAAACAGCGTTTATCATGTCGTTTGAAGCAGAGTCGCATATCAAAGTGTTCATTTTGTCACAACTAAACGTGGCAGGAATTAATTTTCTGGTCTGGTAACTGACCGGTTACCTTTTTAGATTTGCTTGCTGCAACTGGCTTTCAAATTGAGTTTTTACGTACATTTCAAACCGGACTTGCTCACATTTATTGAAAATAGGTTCTAATTAAAGAATTTTAATGTACATTTATCCATTGTCTCATGAAAAGACAATGCCAGCATTGTGATTTCCACGAATTCTGACAACTTGCCCGGCGAACTTTTCTTATAAAAGCGAGAAGCCAAGCGGGGTAGGCATTCATTTCAAAACTTTTGATACAACCGATAAGTTGTAGATACAAACCTTCTCAAATTCACAACACTAAAATTAACCAATGAGGTTCTGGGTGACGTTATTTGGCTCTATGGTTGTAGAACAAAACGATTAAATTTCATATTTTACTGTCCACACTGTTAAAAACGAAAGCATATTCTCTAACAACTACTAGGAGTACCGTTAAATGTTCTCGGTGTTTTTATTTGGAACTGTGGTTGTGGAGTCAATTTTTAGAATGTGCAAATATAAAGTCAAAATCAGTTGTTGCTCAGGCACATTTCAGCTATCAATATTTTTTCGTCATACTAGAAATCTTTCACGTTGACTTGATAACCAGTTTATACAGCGATTAATTAGTATAATCCCCCCAAAAAATTATAAAACCATTTCCGTTTGCTGTGGAGTATTTAGTAAAACGTACACTAATTATCGACATTTGTATGCTAGTCGTCGATACTTATACACTTATTTTGGTTATTAAGCATAACGAGAATTTATCATCACCGTAAGTAACATTTTGAATCTAAATTAGTACATAGCCAATGGGTCTATTTTAAATATTTTGAAAACATTTATTGGGCGACTGAAAGGAATATGCAAAGCATATGACTATGAAAATGCAAGATTGTACGTGCAGTCTCTTCGTTTAATTGGCAACTCAATAGCGGATTAACTTATCCAAAATCTGACTTCGCCCCATTGTCGGAGGCTAAAATATCACAGTCGAGTTTGTCAAATAGCCTATGGCTACATCCGAAATCGATTACACCGAGTGCATTTTTACACAATAAGCCATATTGAGTGGTAAATACATCAAAGTCAAGCTACCGACATATACATACATTGACCACGAAAAAGACAAGTAAAAATGGCATCAGTAAAAATCAATTTGAAAAAATTATGCTAACCATGCCTTACTTATTCCGCTATTAATCTTTTTTTCAGTTATTAGGAGACTGCAGGTTCAAATAGTACTTATTTCAAGGAATACATATAAGTTCATGCGATCACATTTTCAGTTTATAAGTTTGTCCAGCCATCCATCCGTGTGATAACTTAAAAAGGTGTGTAGACATTTTCAGAACAGGTTAAATCAATGGTCAAAATAAAATTTCCAGGCATATACAAATATTTAGCAATGCATGGATAAAAAACTACCAGCTTATATTTAAAAAAAATTATAGCAATTACAACACAACTTTAAAAGTACAAGGCTTATCTCCCTATTTTCATGTAGTAATCCGTAGTGAGAGTTAGTGAAAGTGAGTAAACTCTCAATTTGTATGTATGTCTTTTGTGCCATAGAGTCAAGGAAACGTTGAGATTGTGTACATTTTTAGAGTCGTTTACCACGCCAAGTTTTGGCCTTTTCTTTTGCTTTATACTAGTTTGCTGAGCACAAGTCTCACCATTCGTAAAGTTGAGCCGTGAGTGTCACGTCGAATTCTCTCTGATTGTGAGAATGTAGAATCTTGAAGAAATGTTTGATTTCTAATAAAGTTAATTATTACAGAGATTTCAAAACCCCTCCGAGAGTTACCAATTCATTCATAGGAACTCAGTTGAGAATAACACTAGAATTGCGGGTAGCGTCTAGGTTCATTCACCAACCAGCTTGTGAATTGGCGCGAAACGCACCTATAATGGTTTTAACGTCAAATTTTTTTAAGTCAAGGGGTGAGGTACGTACATCTTCCATCGCCGATTACCGGTCGGTGACCTGCTCCGGAAGTCATCAAATGATACGTACTACGTGGTTTTAAAAAATCCAGATTTCATGAAAGCAAAATCAAAAAACCTTTATTACAATGAGAAACGCGGTAGTCTAGTTGGGCTGGGATGAAATACTCTTAAGCAGTTTTGATTTTTTAATATCTCATGGTTCAGAATTGGCTCGAAGACCAATGTCATGCTTACAAGTCAAGTCGGATTAATTTGCCTAAGATCTAGTAATTTTACAGATTGATGCTAAGCATAACTGTGTACTCGCAACCTGCGGTCTCCTCGCTATACATTTGAGTTTGCCAGAGTTATTTCCGATACATACTTTTGTATAAGTATCTAAGGTATCACAAAAATAGTCAGATTCTTGGAAGAGTGGTAACATTTAATTGCCATTGTCTCATGAAAACAACAATATTCGCACAAGTGCTGGTAACGTTATTAAGCTCACATTTGGTTTCCATTGTCTAATTAAACGAACAATGCCGGTATTGAAATTCGCGAGAATCCGTCAAGTTTGCCCATCGAACTTCTACTATAAAAGCAAGAAGCAAAGCTGCTTGAGCATTCATTTCACAACTCTTAACCCAACCGATAGGTTGCAGATTGAAACATTCTCACTTTTATAACACTAAAACTTACCAATAAGGTTCTTGGTGATGCTATTTGGTTCTAGGGTTGTAGAATTGATTTTTGCATTAACCTATCCACAGTTGTTGTTGTATAAAGTCTATTTTTCTAAGAATTGCGGAGATGGCCCTGTTTGATGATGTGTTACAAGAAGTTGCTGGTTAGAGACATTTTACTTTTAAAGCCTTTCTTTGTTTGCTATTGTATAAAGTCAATTTCTAAAAAGTAGTCAACGGAGATGGCTCTCTTTGATATGTGTCACAAGAAGTTGTTGGTTATGGTCATTCCACTGGACATACCCAAGCAATTGTACTCTAATTGAATGGCAAGAATTGCTGCAATTAAATAAAAAATTTAGTCAACAGAATTTTTTGAAGCCTCTGCTGCCGGATAGTGTTATTGGAGATTACTTAAAAATGATCAACTCATGTTCACACTTTACTAACATCATCTAACCATAAGAGAGGCAGATAGAAAACCCGTTGCCGGCGTTGCCTAAATATGAACAACTTCAATTTTACAATGATTTGGGAATTTAGACTATGGTGTAAGTGAATTAAATGTCTGCATTACCTCAATTTAAATTAGTAATTTAATTATATATTGCAAAACGAAGTGCCCAAGAGCCTGCACCATAGATATATGCATAAACGTAGTCACATTATATAATCCAAGGTTGCATTATTGATGTTTGGAATTCCGTTCTATAATGCCCTAATAATGTGGAATGAAGGGCGCAATTTTCTGCAATTTGTTTAAATACTAGTGGTATTAATTTCTACATTTTTATTTGTGCAATTCAAGTTGAGACGCCGTCTCTGAGCGCAAATGTCCACAGAGTACAAATTTAAATCTAAACGTATGTAAGTGGATTATATAAATATTTATATCTGCCAGAAAGAGGTTGATCGTAAAACGTTATTACCTAGGTACACAGGTACTACGTAGTTAATTAATTAATGTGGTGCCAGAATTTGTTTCAACTTAACTTTAAGAAATCTGGATGAATATGCTTCTTCTTTTCAAAACCTATACTACTAAGAGGCACAAACATATTCCACTTGTAAACTAGTGCCACCATCCATCCTCTTCAGGGTTCAGCAGCCCAATGTCGGAACTATGAAATTTCCCTAGTTAACATTTTTGTTCATATTCTACGACTTCCCAGACACACTAGCCTGCGACCCGAGAAGCATAAAGTGGTGTGACCTATTAGTGATTAGGTTTGCCAAAAAGGCGACAACGCTAATAACCCCTTTTTCTAATTTTGCTTTTGGCAGTCGCGATGGTTGGTGCATTATCATGAAATATGATATTTAAATATTCAACTTTTCCGGTTTGTGTATCATCATACAGATATCAGCGTACTCTATTTCTTCTACAATTTTGACATAAACTTGCCTGCTTAGCAGCCAGTGTTCAGCCACTAAATTTAGTACCTTGGTCAATAGCCTGGGCACTAAATTTAGTGGCATAGAAAAACTTTTAATTTAAAAAATGATTGTTAAAAAAACTCTCACGATAGGTTCAAAAACCCATTCGATGGAAAGCTTTGTTTTTTAATTAACTTCGATTATCCGATATTTAATTGTTGTTAAATACTCCCTCACAATTTTTGTTAAATTTTGAAATTAAATATTGCTCCAGGCCACTAAATTTTGTGGCCAATACATTGGCTGGGCACTAAATTTAGAGGCCGGTCACTTAGTGTACCATATTGATTAATTATCTGCCTGCGAAAACACCTAGCTTTTTCTAGAAAAACGGTGTCAAACATTTTTTGTATGTTGCTTTTTCAAAGGACTTATAAGAAGGCCTATGAATCCGGGTGTGGCCGGGATGGCGGCTCTCTATATGTTTCCATTTAATAACGGGGAGTTTATGCTTCTTTTCCGGTAGCCAATCACTAAAGAAAAACGTACACGTACTTGAAAGTCAGGTTAAGAAGCTGCAGAATGAATCCTCAAAATTTATGTGACACACCTAAGGGCCGAAAATGATGTTTAATGTTATCCATACGGAGAAGAGACCTATGCACGTCGTATCCGCGATTTATTTTTAGTACGTCAGCGATGACGATGACGTTTTAGTCCTTCTATACAAGAGCTTGCATTGTACCAATTTGATATTTGTTCGTAGCGCCTTGTATGTAGCCAACCTTCTTAGGCCATGGTTACTGTGTCTTTAGCTCTAAGCTCACGGAAATTTGCCTCCCGGGCACAGCCACCTCATTGGCTCCTTCAACGCATTTTACACATTTGTGTAAACATGAGTAGTATGGCTCCTTCAATAAAACCCTGAAGGGTTTTATTGAAGGAGCCAATAAGGTGGCTGTGCCCGGGAGGCAAATTTCCGTGAGCTTAGAGCTAAAGAGACAGTACACTTTAAAATCGCGGATCTCATTTTCATGTAATTCTCCTACAGCGATTTCCAGTTTCCTATGAATTATGCTGCTGGTTCGGTCCTTGTAATGATGTAACTTGATTTGGGCTTTCAAGTTTACCTTTGAACTTTTCGTGTTTCTGACGTCGCAGGCTCCATGTATCACATACGACTGATCCCGGCTATATGTCGTACACCAGAGGAAAGTCCATGAGACTTTCGATACATATATATTTATCTACGGTACTGATCAACCTCCTTTGATAATATTTCTATGCTAAACCTGACACGAAATAATCTAATTAACTACGTAAAAGTATAATGCGTTTGCTGCCGACATACATCGTAATGCATCTTGTCTTTGTGCGCCGATTCTGCATTAAAATGCGATTAAATAAAAATATGCGGGCATGCATTAATGGGTATTACAAAAAGTTCCTATTTACTGCGATGAAGAAATATGCCATTTTGCAATTGAATCCTGGTAATTGAAAGTTTACAATGGAATCGAGAAATATTGTTTACATTTAATTGCCTTTGTCTCATGAACAATGCCAACATTGTAATTTCCACGAATTCTGGCAACTTGCCCAGTGGACCTACAGTATAAAAGCAACAAGCAAAGCGGGATTATACATTCATTTCACAACTCTTAATGCAACCGATAGGTTGTGGATTGAGACATTCTCCAATTTACAACACTAAAATTAACCACTGAGGCTTTCGGTGATGTTCATTGGTTCTAGGGTTGTAGAACTTGTAGATTCAAATTCACATTATACAGTCCACAGTTATTGTTTTTTTATATTTGCAAAAACGGCTCGTTTTGATATTGAGTGACAAAAACTTGCTGGTTAGAGACATCTCACTTTTAAAATGTACTGTTTGCACATCTGCAACAAACGAACAATTATGTACTCTTTTATGCAATACTGTAGGTTTGTAACCGAATCGACGAAGTTTGCTACAGTCGAGAACAATTACACAATCTACATGCCTCTTCGGGCTCTGTTCAAATAGGACAAGCGTTTTGCTAAAAAAAGTCTTCTGAAAAACCCACTGATGTTGTGTTAGCCTGGGTAAGGAAAGTATGTAATCAAGTGTGCAAGGACTTACTATCTGCTTCTAATTTCGGCTAAATTTTTATTGAAGATCATTTTATCTATTTGTCCACCCGTCACCAAAATTGAGGTGTTCTGGACGCTGCTGTGGACTCTTGCTTTTGGTTCATCCATTGTGTAACACACATTGTGTGTGTGGTCCGAAACGGAAATCCGCTCCAATACGCAAATAACAGCGAATTAAAAATTAAATGACAAAGTTTCCCGACTGACCACAGACACCACGACACAAATCGGATCCCTGTACCTGAAGTTGACACCGTCCATAACCGCAGCACTGTTTCAGCTTTGATTAACTTGGGTAATAATGAGTGTTATAAATTTTTAGCGGAAGCTTATCTACGGAATCGAGGGGTGAAGAAGTAAATGGTATTAAATAATCGGGCGCCTTCATGCATTATCGGAATCCAAAGACGTCGTTCTCTTTCATATACATGGTAGCAGATCATTTCCCAGGAACCATTTCCCAAGAAAATAATTCCCTGGGGGCATTTCCCAGGCGGATATTTCCCTGGATGTACATTTCCCTGGACAGACATTTCCCAGGAAATTTCCCTGGGAGGACATCTCTCAGGAAAATACAATGTTACTACCCAAGTTATTGCCCATGTAAATATTTACGTTTTACAATCTTGGGTATTGACAAATATGCTTGTAGCAAAGAGTAAAAGAGTGATGAAACAGTTGTGTAAAACTGGTCCTTTGCACACTTCTTCATCAACCAATGAGCGCATCATAAGACCTCACGTAAGCAAAAAACCCGGCTTTTTCTTGCTCACTTGAGGGTCTTATGATGCGCTCATTGGTCAGCAAATGTACATGGCGCTGTTTTAGCTGCACAGCAGAGCCCACGCGTGTGCATTTATTTAGTCTATTTTTTATGTATATACACGAAAACCATAATCTTTGTGCTTGTAGAAATACATGCTAGAAACAAATAGTGAACAAACAAAAATCCACATTAATATATTTAATTATTAAAATACAATCCAATGTTAGTTTTATGATTTCTTAGACATTTGAAATGTTATTAGTCTCCGGAAAGACTGGGAAACTCCAGAATGACTGGCAAAAACTGGGAAAATGTCCAGAAGGACTGGCATAAACTGGGAAATTGTCCAGAATGACTGGCAAAAACTGGGAAATTGTCCAGAATGACTGACAAAAACTGGGAAATTGTCCAGAATGACTGACAAAAACTGGGAAATTGTCCAGAATGACTGGCAAAAACTGGGAAATTGTCCAGAATGACTTGCAAAAACTGGGAAATTCAGCCAACCAAACGCTGAGTCATCTTTCGATTTTTTCCGTTCTCAATTTCCTCAGTGCAGCAAGTGTACT